>OZ005742.1:117926816-118114316 GCA_963930735.1 Dioctria linearis | reverse complement strand
ACCATGCCTTGGATTTGCTGTTTTCTTTTATTAGCGGGGAGGTTGTAGATATCAGAATGACGTCATCTTGGTTTTGCTGTTTTCAAGTGGTGCGCCTAAATAAGTTTTCTTAGCGGGGAAGTTGTAGATATCAACATCACTCGAATTTCACAACATGATATCACCTTGGCTTGATGTTTTCTTAGCAAATTATTATTATTGGGTCTTGGGGGTGCGTGCATTGAAAAGTCACAGTTGCTATTTCGATTGCAAACACCATTTCTTGAGCAAGGTCCCCTGGTGGCATTAGCCAGTACTACATCATCTCGGGCTTGGGGATACGATATCACTTTGCGGATAGGTACTGGAGGTTGGCTGAGAGCTTTAGTGGCAATATCTGATGCTATGACTGGGATTGTCTGGGGTGTATTGGATTGGGCTACGTTACCTGTACCAAGGTTTGGGTAGAATGTGTGCGGCTTAAGTAATGATGTGAAATGCCCTAAGCGAATTTATATCGGGGCTGTATTCTTGTCTGCTTGAGTTTGTTGTTAGTTGTTTACTTTAGTATGAGTGCCTGTGGTATGTTGGGCTGGGCTACTTGGTGGCTGAGGAAACGTTACCTAAGGCGTGGATGGATGTGTGCAGCTGTGTATTTATGTGGATAAGAAATGTTGTGAGATTCCCTAAGTGAATTAGTGTAATTAGTATAAGTAATAATTCAAGTTAACCCTAGAATATTTTTTGTCCATGCCAATACTAGGGGAGTAAAATTTTCATCAGAAATCCTCTACGGGCTATGGATCGAAATATTAGCGATCTTACCTTCTCAGGTGTAATTAATATTAGTAGCTCAAAAACGAAAAAACAATAACAACTATAACCTAAGTTGTGCATTAAAGATTTGGTGATATTAATCTGTCTGTGTATTTTCTAAACAAGATTGCACCATGTGATGATATGTATATCTAAAAATAGATCAGGCAAAGCTGATTGGAGCGAATGTTGGTAGATATGTCCACTTAGATAAGTAATGGAAATTAGTAAATGCCTAATCTTGCTCTTCAGGTGGAATGCTTCTAATTTGATTCCTTGCATAAACAAATTCGCACAGTCCAGTAAAGTAAACAAATTCGCAGTCGAATAATGTAAACAAATTCGCACAGCAGCCGAGTAAAGTAAACAAATTGAGCGATTTATGCTTTTTTAATGTAAGATTCCCAATTACTTTAGCTGAAAACAACAACTGATATTAATCTGTAGGATATGATGTCTTGGATGAGTAGTGGAAGTTATAATTGAAAATTTCTTTTGCTGAAAAAAGAAACAACAATAACAACTATAACGTCAGTTGTGGTCTGTAGGTGTCTTTTATATGGTCATGTTATGATATTCGATGTGTAAAAGTAGATCGCGGCTGCTTGGGATGGTACGACACATGAAATCATTAGAAGTAATGGAAATTAAAGCATTAGAAAAGGTGGCCAGGCGGCTGGTAATTTGATATCTTGAGTAAACAAATACGTCCGAGTAAAGCAGACAAATTGAGCGATTAATGTTTTTCTTTTGTATCTAGGAGTTTGTATTGAAATGTCTTACATTTTATGACGAATTGTTTTTTATTTTCAATAAAATTTCTCAATCAATCACGCTGTTATGAGATTTGATTGACCCCGATATCATAGAAGAATATGATAATTTTATCTTCATAATATTGGGGTGATCACATTATTTTCTTACCATTAGGTTGAGAGTGGGTTTAATTAAATGTTTTGATGAATGAAGGTGGTGTTATGATATTAATGTAGTATGATATCTTGTCTTAGATGAGTAATGGAAGTTGTTTGGGAGCTGTGAATAAGGAATAAAAACCTTATCAGCAAGGTCGCTTCATATTTATCTGTCTAAAGTATCATCCAAATGGTGTTGTATGAAGGATGAAAAACTGATAATTCTTCAAGCCCATAGTGAAGACCGTGGTGGAGGTTGAGAGTGGGTGCTGTAAGTTGTGGACTAAATTGAAAGTTTTGATGGATGGTTTTTGACATAATATTAATCTAGTAGGATATGAAAACTTCAGTGAAGAGCGTGGAAGAGGAGAGTGTTATTTGTTTACCTTTCAATCTTAAGGTTTATACTTTTAGCCTCCAGCAAGAATGTTTTCTTTCAGTTGACTCGGTGACTAGATAAGAACGTGTTGAATGCATGTTCATAATTTCATCTTGTGGTGAGCATATGAAGGTAGCAGAGTTTTTTTATAAATCAAGCAGGTATGCTGTTATGAGATTTGATTGACTCCTATATCTAAAAATATAGTTCACATGAAGCTGATATACTGTTGAGGCAGGTACATTGTTTACTTACATTAAGTTGAGAGTGGGTTAAATTAAAAGCTTTGATAGAAGAACACTGTGTTATGATATTAATGTAGTATGATATGTTGTCTGAGGTGAGTTGTGGAAGCTGTATGGGAGCTATGAATAAGCAGTAAAATCCTAATCTCGCTTGATATTTAACTCCTGTAAAGTATCACCCGAATGGTGGAGTATGAAGGAAGAAATAATTGATAATTCTCCATGTCCATATTGGTATTTATCTCCTCGAAATGGTGTTGTATGAGTATCAGGAAGGTCGGAAAAAAAAGTTGATAATGCTTCAAGTTCAATAGTGCAGACCTCGATGTTGGGAGTGGGTATTTGGAATGATATAAGTCTAGTAGGATATGGAAGTATTATTTATTCATCTGTAAATCTTACCATATTTGAAAAAACAAAAATTGTATTATGGTTATAATGCTATTTAATGAAATAATTTGTTTTAATTACATCTAAGGTCTTTTTTCTTTAGCTCATGAAAGCCAAGATTTCATAGATATAGACTGATCCTTATAATGCATATTCCTTAGGCCTTACACCAACATGACTTTAGAAGGTTCCTTGTGCATCATTTTCACAAATAACATCTCTCCATCTTTACTTTTTGCGATCTTTGTTGGAATATCCTGATTTTTCGACCTGTTGGTAGGGGACAGTCGACTCGTTTTTGGATGAAAAACTTTCTTCTTTATTTCTGGAAAGCATCGATTTCATAGATGTAGACTGAGCCTTATATGAATATTCTTTACTCCTTTCGTCCGTAGCCTTTAGAAGGTTTGTAGTATCCTTAGAACTCATGTTGAAATTATTGCGTAATTAGCTTGCCAAGAAACAGTGATCTGTTTGTGTAAAGAGCAAAATATCAACTGAAAAACAAGTTATGAAAATACTATTTATATGTATTTGACGCATGGTCTTGGAGGCAGCAATTTGTCCTTGACCTCTGACGTCACCTTAACCTTTGAAACCGAAAGTGTCTGCTCTTGGGTTTACTTGGATGATGATGATGAGTAGTGCAAGTTGTATGGGAGATTATAATTAGCTGTAATTAAACAGTAAAGAAGAAGAAGAAGATTTCTGGTAACAGTATGTTCCATACATAATCTTACAGGTGGAAGAAAATTTTATAAGAATCTGGTACCTGCATTTCCTTATAAACCTTAAACGTTGAATCGATGTCATGAACATGTTAATACTTGTTTTGAGTATGAGCAGAGGAAATCCTGATCATTGCAGCATGTTATGAAATTCGATATCTAAAAATAGACCACATGAAGGTAATTGGGGCGGTAAAAAAACGTGAAAGCATTAGGTTGAGAATGGTTTCAATTAAGGCTTTGGTGAAAGAAGGCGGTAGTAATAGGATGCATCAAACGATAGATATCCACAAGTCTGAAAACACTGACAAAATTTCTCAGTCGAGCAGCATTGAGCTATTCAGCTGTTATCAGAGCTGTTTGAAAAGCTGTTAAGCTGTTATCAGAGCTGTTATCAGAGCTGTTAAGCTGTTATCAGACCTGTTTAAAAGCTGTTTACCTGTTATCAGAGCTGTTTGAAAAGCTGTTAAGCTGTTATCAGACCTGTTAAAAAGCTGTTAAGCTGTTATCAGAGCTGTTATCAGAGCTGTTAAGCTGTTATCAGACCTGTTTAAAAGCTGTTTACCTGTTATCAGAGCTGTTTGAAAAGCTGTTAAGCTGTTATAAGACCTGTTTAAAAGCTGTTCAGCTGTTATCAGAGCTGTTTGAAAAGCTGTTATCAGACCTGTTTAAAAGCTGTTTATCTGTTATCAAATTTGTTTTCAAAAGCTGTATAGAGTCCCCTGTGACGTAGTTGATTAAGGTTGTAGCCGCCAAGACACACACTTCTGGATCAAGGTCAAGGACAAAATGCCCTTCCGGTGTCAAAGGTGATGCCAGAGGCAAAGGTCAAGCCCACGTGTTAACGTGTTTTCTCACGCTCACGCTCAACCTAGCATTCTGGGTGAAATGTTCAACCGTCCGATTCAAAGCCCTCTGTAGTAGGCAAATATTATTAAAGAATACGTTCAGGAGTTCTGGACTTAGTAGGGAAATTTAATAACAAGAACAACATATGTAAAATATCATTATCGATTTATTATAAATTAAAAAAATATTAACATTTAATTCTTAGTATATCATTCTATTGTTGGGCTTCCTTTTTACAATATATCTATAACTATAATATATTCTTTATTTTCCAATAATGTATATCTTAGACTATAATATAATTAAAACAAATTACTTCAATAAATGGAACTATAACTGTAAGTAAAACATTTTTTTATTTACAATACACTAGACTTAGGTCATATGTTTTCTGCAGCTCCTCCTTGTTGCTCTGATAGAATTCAGTAATGTTTCGCAATGGTAGAGTATCCGTTGTGCTACTAACATTTAATTCTACGGTTGGGCTTCCTTAATTCAATATAACTTTTTTGTTTCTCACATTCAGGAATATGTGATGCTAATGCATTAGCAGAATAAAAATAGAACAAACATCTATCGCATATATGTATACAATCTAGCCTTATGTTTTGAAGTTTGTTTCCATGCAAGCCGTGAAAGATATTTAATCCAGCAGAAATGAAACTTGGTACTTTCATCATCATAATCATCAGCATCATCATCATCATCATCATCCTGCTCATAGTTATTTTGTATCATTAATAGATTCAGATGTCGCTTCATATTGTGTTTCGTTGGTCTAACTAGAACAGTGGTGAAGGAACGCTCTTTCTTTAGGATGAATACGCTTATTGATATATCGTTCTGGTCTTCAAATTGTTTAATCTGTTCAAGCGTCATAGAAAATGTTATTCCAGTTAAATTTAGCACAGTCGAATAATGTGGATATGATGATATCCTGGAGGAGTTAATATTTCCAGGGCATAGTGCTGATGTCACGGCCCAAGCGAAGCATGCTTTATCAATATTTTTTACATTAATGCAAGCTTGCTTTAAAGCAACCTCCTTCGGTAGAGGTATATACGAAGATCCTCGGTGCTGTTCAAATTTGTTGATATGTACTGCTAAATATATAATGGAGTCCAATGTCCAGCCGATATCTTTTTCTCGAAACTCATCCACCTGAGTGAGTATTGAATCCAAAATGTTTACTTTATACCACTCATTTATATTATCGTCCACATTGATTGGAGCAGTTCTTGCTTGTAAATATTTAATATCTTTTATAACCTCATTGTCACCGATATCCTTAACAAAATCACCACACAACTTTGTATTAACTTTAATATTGAGATGGCGTTTTAAAATATTCTTAATACGGCGTATAAATAAATCACCAGCATCCTGTATAAATAGCTTAGGATCTGTATGGTTTATATTTACAATAATTCCAGCTCTAATTCTGTCTGTGAGTACTAATTTTATATCCTCCCACTTTACAAAATCACTTTTTCTTACACGCTGAGTACTTTCTCCACCTCGACTGGTGGCTTTCAATAACATTCTCGGCGATTTAGTCTGTCCAATACAGCTCCCCATATGCCGTTTTGTACCACTCTTATTACTAGAAAAACTTTCATTTATTAGCGCGGTTGACATTTTTTATTTGACCTATCGCTGAGGCTCACCAAAACTGACTGATGCATCCTATTACTACCGCCTTCTTTCACCAAAGCCTTAAATTGAACCCACTCTCAACCTAATGCTTCCATGTTTTGTTTTTTTTTTACCACCTCAATAACCTTCGTGTTGTCTATTTTTAGATATTGAATTTCATAACATGCTGCAATGATCACGATTTCCACTGCTCATGCTCAAAACAAGTATTAACATGTTCTTGACATCGATTCAACATTTTTATGAATTTCAACTATATTTAAGTCTTGGTAAGGTAGTCGTGAAACTATTTGCTTCAATCAAATAAGGACATATACCACCAATCTTGTGCATAACATATATCGATTCAATCCCCATATCACCCATGAAAGGTTTTCTTTTACACTACACAACATTACATTAATTCATCTCAGTGTTACATACATACATATCCACAGCCGGCATATGACGAAGTCCCGAGTGAGATGTTCACTAAATCTTCCTAATGTGTT
Organism: Dioctria linearis; assembly: GCA_963930735.1. Lineage (NCBI taxonomy): Eukaryota > Metazoa > Arthropoda > Insecta > Diptera > Asilidae > Dioctria > Dioctria linearis. The sequence continues at coordinate 118,107,869 of OZ005742.1, read as the reverse complement.
AGAGCAAGACAGATAATAAGAAATGACATGGGATTTTGCTGCCGAACTCTCATAACCTAACATAGAAAAGGATCATGGGAGACATTTGCTCTGGATCGCTTTTTGGATGTGAAATACAGAAAAAAAAGTTTAAAAATAAATAATGAATTTGATGTGGATAAATATTGTGTGAAAAATTGATTTGGTATATATTATTTACAGTTGTTGTTGTTTTTCAGTAAAGAAATTGGGAATCTTACATTTTCAACTTTCACTACTCATCTACAACATATTTCACATATTACTCACAGCTCTCAAGTACTCATCTAAGGCAACATATTATACTATATTAATATAATAACTCAACCTTCTTTCATTAAAACTTTTAATTTAATCAACTCCCAACCTACTTTCATGGTAAGATTTAAAGATGAATAAATAATACTTCCATATCCTACTTGACTTATATCATTCCAAATACCCACTCTCAACATCGAGGTCTTCACTATTGAACTTGAAGCATTATCAACTTTTTTTTCCGAGCCTCCTGATACTCGTACAACACCATTTCGAGGAGATAAATACCAAATACCAGCCATCGAAACTGTTAACTTAATACATAACTTACAGTACCTTCTCTAAACCCCCTACTACGATCATCACTATGGACTTAGAGAATTATCAATTATTTCTTCCTTCATACTCCACCATTCGGGTGATACTTTAGAGGAGATAAATATCAAGCGAGATTAGGATTTTACTGCTTATTCATAGCTCCCATACAACTTCCACAACTCACCTCAGACAACATATCATACTACATTAATATCATAACACAGCGTTCTTCTATCAAAGCTTTTAATTTAACCCACTCTCAACTTAATGGTATGTAAACAATGTACCTGCCTCAACAGTATATCAGCTTCTTGTGAACTATATTTTTAGATATAGGAGTCAATCAAATCTCATAACAGCATACCTGCTTGATTTATAAAAAACTCTGCTACCTTCATATGCTCACCACAAGATGAAATTATAAACATGAAATCAACACGTTCTTATCTAGTCACCGAGTCAACTGAAAGAAAACATTCTTGCTGGAGGCTAAAAGTATAAACCTTAAGATTGAAAGGTAAACAAATAACACTCTCCTCTTCCACGCTCTTCACTGAAGTTTTCATATCCTACTAGATTAATATTATGTCAAAAACCATCCATCAAAACTTTCAATTTAGTCCACAACTTACAGCACCCACTCTCAACCTCCACCACGGTCTTCACTATGGGCTTGAAGAATTATCAGTTTTTCATCCTTCATACAACACCATTTGGATGATACTTTAGACAGATAAATATGAAGCGACCTTGCTGATAAGGTTTTTATTCCTTATTCACAGCTCCCAAACAACTTCCATTACTCATCTAAGACAATATATCATACTACATTAATATCATAACACCACCTTCATTCATCAAAACATTTAATTAAACCCACTCTCAACCTAATGGTAAGAAAATAATGTGATCACCCCGATATTATGAAGATAAAATTATCATATTCTTATCAGCTTCATGTGAACTATGATATCGGGGTCAATCAAATCTCATAACAGCTTGATTGATTGAGAAATTTTATTGAAAATAAAAAACAATTCGTCATAAAATGTAAGACTTTTCAATACAAACGTAATCTGAGTAGGTATGCACATTCTGTGAGAACGGAAATTATTGTCGCTATTTGTTGACTGAAAAATTTGTCGATGTGCAATTATAGCGTAACTTATAATATTTCGAGAAATTATAAATTACGAACGTTGGATCAATGGCGTTGAGCGGTTGCTCAATAATTCTGGATCTATTTGGAGTCTGACATTACATTGAGAAGTTGTTCTCGGCAATGGAATTGGAGGTTTGGAGAGAGCATCACGTCTTCGTGTTGATATGAATCTATAGGTTAAATAGCCAGAGGCAGTAATTATTAATAACAGGCTTATGTATCCTATGGCAAACTGATGGATGTCATGTTGTGATAAACTATTGAGAGGTACGTGTTCACTTGTCAGAAGAGATTTGATCCTCCGTTGACGATCTTGAATGTCGTTCGTATAATTTTGAGTAAATTTAGGTTGATACAGAATGTCCTCAGTCGATTCTGAGGGTGAGAGTTCCGTGAAATTCGATGTGATAAGACGTCCTGTTATATTGCTATAGATTGCATTATGTCCATATATAGTTGATGTTTCGTCTTTTACGATGCACTGCGACTCTAGTTCGAGTATTCCTGACCCTTGAAGAGTTGTCTGGGTAGCCGAATCTCCACATACAATGTTGATTGCTGTAGGTTTAGTCACTGTATAGATCCATTGATTTGGATTGGTCAGTTGTAGATGCTAAGATAATTTCGCAATTTCTGGGTGTTGAGTGTGTGATAATGCTGATCTCACACGCGCTTCTGTCGGAGTACTTATTATATAGTGGATAATGCTGTTTACAGATGACCCCTTCTTCTCCCATTGTGCAAGTGTTAAGGTCTGATTCTGACAATGGATAATACTGATCCCTGTGCAGATTAATAATGAGAAATGGTGTTGAAGATTTTATTGCCATAAGTGTTTTGTTTGTGACAAATGGTACTGAAACTATGCGTAGCATTTCAAGGTGCTCGAATGAAAATAATGGGAGCTTTATACGGAACATCATTTGATTAGGAGTAATGCACCCGTGGACACTCATAAGCTTATATAAAGTTGTTAAGTCATCTGGTTTGGCGGGTAATCTCAACGACGAAGGGAGATGCTCCTGTATGCGTGTCAGCTCGCTACCTAGTTGGCTTGGTGCTAACAAGTAGGGATTAATTTTTCCATGATGAGTATCAATCAACACATCCCATAAGTTTGATTGCATGCGTTCGAAGCGATTGATTGCTAGAACTAGTTGTAACGACAAGTCTGTGAATGTCTGACTGGATCTTTGCTGATGTAATTCATGGTTCATGTTGTTGAGTTTAGCTATTGTTAAGTTGAGATATTTGTCCAGATCTCCGAGACGACCTGCTATGGCTTCTTGGGAGTTTTTTATGATATTAGAGGTAGAATCAATGATAGAGGTTTGATTTCTAATTAACTCTAAAAGATGTTTGTCGTTATGATTAAGGTCTTCTATGACTTGTGCCATTTTGTCAGCATATTCTGTATCCAAAACACCAAAAAGTGAGCTAGCCAGATTTCCTATGAAATTGAGAGGAGCTCTTTTTCTTCTTGCTCGTATATATTTATGTTGGTGTAGTAGTAGCTCATTGCCATCTTGCAGTTCTATGAGTACGCTCTCAAATTGTTTTAGGATGGGGTCACATGATTGTTTGTCACTGATCATTTCACATAGATCCATTAGCTTGTGTACTCCACTTGTGATAGTATCATACTCTTGCCAAAGTGCGCTCAAATTGTAATGTATTACAATGTTCCACTCGTTAGATATGAGATGAGCATTTCCCATGGATTCAAAATACAACCCTGGTTTTGACTTGAATGGTTTAATGTCGACTTGGCCAAAGTCTTACCAATCTTAAATAGGTGAGTAGAAATGCACTCACAGCTGAATTTGAATGATGTTTTCTTTTAGATGGTGTAGTGTATTCAGCATTCGATGCTGTGGATGATGATTGAGGCTCATTTGATGTCACCACCTCGCGCCTAGATCTGGAGGCAGAACGAGTGCTGATTGCTTCTCGTTTACGTTTTATTGAATGTACTTCTTCAGATGATGTGTATTCTTTGGTTGAATCGGTGGCATTGGTTTCTTCTTCCATTGGTAATGGGGCTAGTTTGTGTATGGGCCTTCGAAGGACACCAGATGATGTTTTGACGTCTGCTACGCGAACTAGGCCATCGTGTCCCTTTATTGTTTGGATGATTCTGCCTAATATCCAATTTGTTACAGGTACATTATCTTCTTTAATAACAACCAGCATCCCTGGTTGAGCATTGTTACAATGTTGCTTCCATTTATAATGGTGCTGTAGTTCACTCAGATACTCCTTAGACCATCGTTGCCAAAATTGAGTTTTTATATATGATACTAGTTTCGATCTTTGTAGCGAATTAAGTCTAGATGGTTGTGCCGCCGGTTCTACGATTGCTGTCAATGGTTTCCCTATTAGGAAATGGCCAGGAGTGAGAGCACTTAAATCGTTTGGGTCAGCTGAGGATGGCGTTAAAGGCCTCGAGTTTAGTATTGCCTCTATGTCTATCATGAGCGTCTCTAGCTCTTCGTAGGTTAGAGAACTCGATTTTAAATTCCGCTGAAGGAAATGCTTGGCTGATTTGACTGCAGGCTCCCAAAGGCCGCCAAAATGTGGCGCTCGAGGTGGTATGAAGTGGAAATCAATTCCCTTGGGCGTACAATATGTGGTTATTTCGTGCTGAGAGCCTTCACTATGTAAATTCTCCTTGACTTCGGCAAGCTGGTTTTTGGTCCCCACAAAGTTTGTAGCGTTGTCGCAGTACAGGTTTCTGCAGTTTCCTCTTCTGCCTACAAATCGTCTAAGACATCCAATAAAAGCAGCTGTGCTCAAGTCGCTTGCAACCTCAAAGTGTATTGCCTTTGTGACAAAGCAGCAAAAAACTGCAACATATGCTTTCTGTGGCCTCTTGCCTTTCAGTTTGTAATGAATCCAAACAGGTCCGAGAAAGTCAACTCCTGTGTTAACAAACGGTCTTTCTGGTTGTACTCTATGCTTGGGAAGATTTCCCATGAACTGGCTTAAAAGTTTTGGTTTGGCTCGAGCGCAGCGGATACATCTTCCAACTATTGACCTTGCTGTTGTTTTGCCCTTGATAGGCCAGTACCTTTGATGCGTGGTGCTCAAAAGTGTCTGTGAGCCACAATGCAGATTCTCCAGATGAATGCGTGTCATCAATAGTCTGGTGAAGATATGCGCGTACGGAATTAACATTGGATGCTTTGCATCTGTAGCTAATTTGGAAGCTTCTAAACGTCCTCCGACTCTTATTACGCCCTTGTTGTCAATAAAGGGACTCAAAGAGCTGAGACTGTTACTGTTGTCAAGAGTACCTGTTTGATGTAGCTGTTTTATTTCGTTTCTGAATTCTTCTCCTTGAATTGTGCGAATCATGACGGTAAATGCTTCGTCAAGTTCGTTGACTGACAGATATTTTTGTTTTTTGCGAGAACCTATCGGAATTTGACAGTTTCGCACAAATCGTAACATATAGCTAACGATTCGTTGCCAGCGACTAAAATTTTTTTGATGATCAATTGTTTGAATAAAGTGTGGTGTGTCCTCTGAAGCTGCCAGGATAACCCTTGGAGGTTTCTTCTCCAAATCAATGCTCTGCTTGATGTACTTGGAAGGCCATGAGTTTTTTGGGCCGTGCAGAAATAAAGGTCCATAAAACCATGTACTGCAAGATGCCAATCTCTCCGGTGGTACTCCTCGCGATAAAATATCGGCCGGATTTTGTTTTGAAGGAACATGCTGCCATTGTTCTGGCAGTGAGATTTCCTGGATGGATGCAATGCGATTTGCAATGAATGTATGAAATGATGCTGCTTTTGCGTTTATCCATGCCAATGTTATCTCTGAATCACTCCAATAATAACATGAAAGGTCTTTAATATTTAGATCTGCTTTAACCCGGCTGACTAGCTCAGTTGCGAGTTTAGCTGCGCATAGTTCTAGCCGTGGAAGCGTAGTTGGCTTAACTGGAGCTACCTTAGATTTAGCACAAAGAAGACGCACAATTCTCCTTCCATCCTCATTGTTAGCACGTAAGTAAACGGCTGCTCCATATGCTTTCTCAGAAGCATCAGCAAAAGCATGCATTTCGATTGATTTGGGTACCCTTCCAGAAAACATGTGTCGAGGTATTTTTATGCCTGCAAGTGTTTTGAGACCTTGGCGGAATTGGAGCCAAGAAGAATGGAGCTCCATAGGGAGCGCTGCATCCCAGTCAAGCTTGAGGCGCCACAAATGCTGGAGAAAGATCTTAGCTGTAACCACTACTGGACTCAATACCCGCAGTGGATCAAATAGATGAGCAATATCAGATAGCACTGTCCTCTTTGTTACTTTGTTTTGCTCAGTGTATGTTGCCTTGATGCAAAATTCGTCTGATTTTGGGGTCCAGATTAACCCTAGTGTTTTGATGGATTCTTCTGCGTCGTGTATGTCGAGTTGTATGGCCTTATCTTCGGTAGGAATGGACTTAAGTAAATGTGGGTGATTAGCACACCATTTTCTAAGTTTAAATCCCGCAGCGTTCAACGCTTCCTGTAGTTGCTTCTGTGTTTCTATAGCTTCGACAAGACTGTCTGTGCCCGTCATTAAGTCGTCCACATAAAAATAGCTCTTACTGATTGCAGCAGCCAAAGGATATCTGGCTTCTGAGTTCTTTGCTAATTGTAGCAGATATCTAGTAGCTAGGTATGGCGCTGTTGTGGTGCCATAAGTTACGGTGCATAGCTCAAAGCATTTGATAGATTGTGTTGGCTCATCTCTCCACCAGATTAGTTGATATCTTCTATCTGCTTGGTCGACCATGATTTGTCGGTACATCTTCTCAATGTCCGCTGTGAATGCAAATCGTGGCATTCGGAAGCGAAGAAGGATAGTAAACAAATCATCTTGGACAGTCGGGCCTGTACATAATATGTCATTTAACGAGACATTTGTTGAGGTCTTACTGGAGCCATCGAACACAACTCGTACACTTGTCGTGGTGCTGTCCGGCTTAAGCACAGCGTGATGTGGTAGAAAATAGTGAGGACCCTTAACAGTGTTGAGATCGATCTCACGCATGTGTCCGAGACTTATATACTCATTCATGAAGTGTTTGTATTGTATGGCCAATTCAGAGTTTTTCGACAGTCGTCCATTGCCAGAAATCGTCGGAGTGCGATGTCCTTGGATACGCCAAGCTTATGTGGATCATGAAGAAATGGTAGCTTGACCACAAATCGCCCAGTATGATCTGTTCTTACTGTTTGCGAAAAATGAGATTCGCATTTTTCTTGTTCGGCTGTGAGTCTTTGACAAGGTGTTGTTGCCTCTTCTAATCTCCAAAACTTTTCAACCTGAGCTTCTAAATTGGTTTCCTCAATGGTCGAGACACCACATATTCTGCTTTGATGTGAGCCTCTGGGTGTGCTTCCTGCGACAATCCAACCAAAAATAGTGTTTTGTAGCGTGGGTAAGTTAGTTCCAAGCCGTATTTGCCCAATTGAAAGTAATTGGTAATAAATTTCAGCGCCTAAGAGCAGGTCTATTCGATCTGGTTTGTTAAATCCTGGATCGGCCAATTTTATGTTTGTTAGAATTGGCCAGGATTGAATGTTCAGTTTATATGCTGGCTGTTGAGCAGTTATTTGAGGAAGGATGAAGGCTTCTATGTGGGCTGAGAAGTCATTGATACGAGACTGTACTCGCATGTTTATTCTGTGTTGAATAAGTTGCTTGACCTCCCCAATACCTTGAATGTGCAGCGAATCTTCCTTCTTCTGTAAGTTTAACTTCTTGGCCAACCTTTCGGTGATGAAATTTAATTGTGATCCGGAATCGAGGATCGCTCTACCGTTCACGGCATCTCCCTTGTAGTCTAGGACCTCGATGAGTACAGTGCCTAATATGACATAATTTCTTTGCGACTGTCTTGCCTCTGCTGACAATATTACTGAATTGGTTCTTGTAGTAGTGTGACTTGTGCTTGGCTGTGCATTAGGCGAACTGATCTTATTTGATGTTAGGTGAGTTTTCTGATCTCTATGAAGCAGCGTGTTGTGTTTTCGCATACACTTAGCACAGCCTCTTGATGGACAATCTATTGCCAAATGAGTGCTCTTGAGACAATTGGTACAAACTTTCAATTGATGAGCAGTCTTAAAACGTTCTGATGGCTCTAGCTCGAGAAATTTTTGGCAGGCGAATAACCCATGATTTTTGTGATAAAGTTTACACAGTAAGGTCTGAGTCTTCATGTTTGAACTCACTAACGCAGATGATCTGCTGAACGCTCTTAGCTCAGTTTTATGTCTTCCTAAGGTTTCTAGAGACTGAAATCGTTGCTCCAAAAATTTTAAGAACTCCGTTATAGATTGAAGTTCTCTGGGAGCTTGTAGTCCCTGCTCATATAAAGTATGAGTAGGTTTGTCCAATTTCTTAATAAGCAAGTGTAAAAGAATTGGATCCCAAGCAGTCGTGACTATTCCAAGATTATTAAGTGCCATTAAACATTCCTTCGTTGTGTCGTGAAGTTTCTTTACTGCTGTGGCTGATTCTGAGACTATGGTTGGCTGGGTTACTAATCTGTCCAGCAGAGCTGTCGTTAACAGCCTCTTGTTATTGTAGCGCTGATTTAAAATTTCCCATGCGGCTACATAATTTTCTTCGGACACTGATAAATGTCTAATCAGTAATTCAGCCTCACCAGTTATGTTCGTTTTAAGAAACCACATTTTTTGAGAATTCCCAATAGGTTGGTCATGCACCATTTGTGTAAACAGATCATGGAACTGTGTCCATTTCAGATACTCTCCATCGAATTTTGGTAGCGCTATCTTGGGTAGCTTCATTTGTGGTGTGGATATTGTGCTGCTTTGATTAGCATTCTCCATTGAGAGTTCATCGGATTTTTTTAATAACTGAATGGTGATATCTTGGGTAGAATCCTCTAACTTGCAATATTCTTCATTACTGTATGAAGTCATATCTTCGGCTGTCTCCCAAATTTGTTCGTTGATTGTCTTTATTTGCGATCAATACTCGTTGATTGCATTGATTTTGACTATGCAATACTGCTTACTCTGTCCTTCAAGATTAATGACGGATTTTTTGGGAAGGTTATTTTCAGGAAATACACCGATCGTTTTGTTGAAACGTATATAATTTATTAAACCATTGCTCGACGTTTCGGGTCCAAGTGCGGCCCTTCTTCAGGAGCTCTATATACATATAATAGTAATACATGAGTTCAAGTTTTTTTAAAAAATTCTAAATATAAATATTATAAATACCTTATGTCTGTCTACGGCGTAGTAAGTAACCCGATCAAAAACATAAGGCCAGCTGGAAACCTATCAGCTGTAAATTCTTCAAGATTAATGTTTGAAAGTACTCGCTTCAACAGTGCCATTATTCCCTTCTGTCGTCTACGTAAACCTTCTACCGTATTTGAGGATACCATGCTTTGATTACCTTGGAATGTAGTGAGTGCTGGTTGTTCCGAGGATTCTTGAGATGGGCTTGAAATAAATTGCTTGGATCTGGATTTCTGCTCCAGTCTGTTCCTGTTGATATACCAACTGCTCCATTAGTATGATTCGTCTTCTGATCACGTCGGGGTCACCAAAATGTTTATATTGCGACCAAATTCCTTTACTTGACCGCTGGTAGAATGTGTAAAGGTACTTAACCCTTGCACTACAAATTGCTTGCAGGTAGAATGTGTAAAGGTACTTAACCTTTGCACTATAAGTCGCTTGCAGGTCGAATGTGTAAAGGTACTTATCCTTTGCACTATAAGTCGCTTGCAGGTACTAAACCAACAAACTAGATTTTTAATACCGAAAGGTTGTGATCAAGGTACTTTACCTGTATCAGGAGCTTGCTTGTAGGTACTATACCAACAACCAGATTATTTGTCGATGAAAAATAATTGAAGACGTTGTTTTTACTAGTAAAATTCAAAGACTGACACTTTATTTAAAAACTCAAAATAATTTATACAAAAGAAAAGGTGCTGCAACTTACTTACTAAATTCACATTAACAAAAATTGGTTACGCGTTGTGAAATTTCTATTTTACAGACCAAAAGTTTTTTTGGATGTACGATAATTTCAGTTCTCACAGAATGTTTTCATTCTTGCGCCACTTAAGCGGTGTAATATGTTGTCTGAAGACGTAATCTGAGTAGGTATGCACATTCTGTGAGAACGGATTTTATTGTCGCTATTTGTTGACTGAAAAATTTGTCGATGTGCAATTATAGCGTAATTTATAATATTTCCAGAAATTATAAATTACGAACGTTGGATCAATGGTTGATTAACAGATTTCATGTGTCGTACCATCCCAAGCAGCCGCGATCTATTTTTACACATCGAATATCATAACATGATCATATAAAAGACACATACAGACCACAACTGACGTTATAGTTGTTGTTGTTGTTGTTGTTTTTTTCAGCAAAAGAAATTTTCAATTATAACTTCCACTACTCATCCAAGACATCATATCCTACAGATTAATATCAGTTGTTATTTTCAGCTAAAGAAATTGGGAATCTTACATTAAAAAAACATAAATCGCTCAATTTGTTTACTTTACTCGGCTGCTGTGCGAATTTGTTTACATTATTCGACTGCGAATTTGTTTACTTTACTGGACTGTGCGAATTTGTTTATGCAAGGAATCAAATTAGAGGCATTCCACCTGAAGAGCAAAATTAGGCATTTACTAATTTCCATTACTTATCTAAGTGAACATATCTACCAACATTCGCTCCAATCAGCTTTGCCTGATCTATTTTTAGATATATCATCACATGGTGCAATCTTGTTTAGAAAAGACACAGACAGATTAATATCACCAAATCTTTAATGCACGACTTAGGTTATAGTTGTTATTGTTTTTTCGTTTTTGAGCTACTAATATTAATTACACCTGAGAAGGTAAGATCGCTAATATGCCCGCAGAGGATTTCTGATGAAAATTTTACTCCCCTAATATTGGCATGGACAAAAAACATTCTAGGGTTAACTTGAATTATTACTTATACTAATTACACTAATTCACTTAGGGAATCTCACAATATTTCTTATCCACATAAATACACAGCTGCACAGACAATCCCAGTCATAGCATCAGATATTGCCACTAAAGCTCTCAGCCAACCTCCGGTACCTATCCGCAAAGTGATATCGAATCCTCAAGCCCGAGATGATGTAGTACCGGCTAATGCCACCAGGGGACCTTGCTCAAGAAATGGTGTTTGCACTCGAAATAGCAACTGTGACTTTTCAATGCACGCACCCCCAAGACCCAATAATAATAATTTGCTAAGAAAACATCAAGCCAAGGTGATATCATGTTGTGAAATTTGGCCGCTAGGGTACCTTACTCAAGAAATGGCGTTTGCGCCCAAACAGATGTCGCTAATATCTCGAAAACCAAAGCCCGTAGAGTATTTCTGATGAAAATTTCGTTCCCCCTCTAAACCCCGCCCCTCTAACACCTTCTAGAATCTATTGGCATGAGCAAAACTATCCTAGGTAGCTTGAATTATTAATAATATTAACTATATCTGAAAAGGTAAAATCGCTACTATCTGGAAAACCAGAGCCCGTAGAGGATTTCTGATGAAAATTTCGTCCCCCCTAATACACCCACCCCAAACCATCTAGAATCCATTGGCATGAACAAAAATTTCCTAGCGTAGTACCAGAGCTTGCTGGTAGTACCGGCTAACCCACACACACACACACACACACACACACACACACACACACACACACACACACACACACACACACACACACACACACACACACACACACACACACACACACACACACACACACACACACACACACACACACACACACACACACACACACACACACACACACACACACACACACACACACACACACACACACACACACACACACACACACACACACACACACACACACACACACACACACACACACACACACACACACACACACACACACACACACACACACATACACACATACATACACACACACACACACACACACACACACACACACACACACACACACACACACACACACACACACACACACACACACACACACACACACACACACACACACACACACACACACACACACACACACACACACACACACACACACACACACACACACACACACACACACACACACACACACACACACACACACACACACACACACACACACACACACACACACACACACACACACACACACACACACACACACACACACACACACACACACACACACACACACACACACACACACACACACACACACACACACACACACACACACACACACACACACACACACACACACACACACACACACACACACACACACACACACACACACACACACACACACACACACACACACACACACACACACACACACACACACACACACACACACACACACACACACACACACACACACACACACACACACACACACACACACACACACACACACACACACACACACACACACACACACACACACACACCCACACCACACACACACACCACACACACCCACACCACACACACACACACACACACACACACACACACACACACACACACACACACACACACACACACACACACACACACACACACACACACACACACACACACACACACACACACACACACACACACACACACACACACACACACACACACACACACACACACACACACACACACACACACACACACACACACACACACACACACACACACACACACACACACACACACACACACACACACACACACACACACACACACACACACACACACACACACACACACACACACACACACACACACACACACACACACACACACACACACACACACACACACACACACACACACACACACACACACACACACACACACACACACACACACACACACACACACACACCACACACACACACACACACACACACACACACACACACACACACACACACACACACACACACACACACACACACACACACACACACACACACACACACACACACACACACACACACACACACACACACACACACACACACACACACACACACACACACACACACACACACACACACACACACACACACACACACACACACACACACACACACACACACACACACACACACACACACACACACACACACACACACACACACACACACACACACACACACACACACACACACACACACACACACACACACACACACACACACACACACACACACACACACACACACACACACACACACACACACACACACACACACACACACACACACACACACACACACACACACACACACACACACACACACACACACACACACACACACACACACACACACACACACACACACACACACACACACACACACACACACACACACACACACACACACACACACACACACACACACACACACACACACACACACACACACACACACACACACACACACACACACACACACACACACACACACACACACACACACACACACACACACACACACACACACACACACACACACACACACACACACACACACACACACACACACACACACACACACACACACACACACACACACACACACACACACACACACACACACACACACACACACACACACACACACACACACACACACACACACACACACACACACACACACACACACACACACACACACACACACACACACACACACACACACACACACACACACACACACACACACACACACACACACACACACACACACACACACACACACACACACACACACACACACACACACACACACACACACACACACACACACACACACACACACACACACACACACACACACACACACACACACACACACACACACACACACACACACACACACACACACACACACACACACACACACACACACACACACACACACACACACACACACACACACACACACACACACACACACACACACACACACACACACACACACACACACACACACACACACACACACACACACACACACACACACACACACACACACACACACACACACACACACACACACACACACACACACACACACACACACACACACACACACACACACACACACACACACACACACACACACACACACACACACACACACACACACACACACACACACACACACACACACACACACACACACACACACACACACACACACACACACACACACACACACACACACACACACACACACACACACACACACACACACACACACACACACACACACACACACACACACACACACACACACACACACACACACACACACACACACACACACACACACACACACACACACACACACACACACCACACACACACACACACACACACACACACACACACACACACACACACACACACACACACACACACACACACACACACACACACACACACACACACACACACACACACACACACACACACACACACACACACACACACACACACACACACACACACACACACACACACACACACACACACACACACACACACACACACACACACACACACACACACACACACACACACACACACACACACACACACACACACACACACACACACACACACACACACACACACACACACACACACACACACACACACACACGAAAACCGTAGTGCCGGAGCGTGCTGGTAGTACCGGCTAATGCTGCTAGGGGCGCAGTCAAGACCAAGTGGCACATCCCGGTAGTACCGGCTAATCCCGCTAGGGTGCAGTCAAGACTCAATGGTGCATCCAAGACATAAACCAGTACAGTCAAGACACACCGGAGCATGCTGGTAGTATCGGCTAATGCCGCTAGGGCTCAGTTGCTGCATAGTACTGAAATTGATCTCGTATCCCCAAAACTCGAGATGAAAAACTTAATGTCACCTTAGAGGCTACGAGTCCGAGATGAAAAATAAGCGAACTCCAGAAACAAAATCGAAATCCTATGTTAATTCCCTATGCTGGACTGTGCTAAAAGTGGTCCCGTATCCCCAAAGTGGTCTCGTATCCCCAAGACTCGAGATGAAAAATAAGCGAACTCCAGCAACAAAATCGAAATCCTATGCTATTTCCCTATGCTGGAGAGTGCTGAAAGTGGTCTCGTATCCCCCAAATTGGTCTCGTATCCCCAACATCCAAGACACAAACCCATACAACCAAGACACAAACCCACATTTAGTATGGACTCAACCCACCTAGCGACGGTGGCGAAACCCTGGAGGCTTAAAAAAGTGAGCCAGAATCCCCATAGAACAACTACTATTGATATGCAAAGTTTACGAAAGAAAGTCATTTTACAACTTAACACACACACACCTTGCTCAAATCAAGATTTCAAATCTCCGACAACTCAACCAGATTGACTCGTCTGCAGAGATGTTTCTAGCGAGAAATATTGGAACTATTTTGAATTTGCTGAAACCGGAGAAGCCGTCATCTACTAAAGTAAATGAGAAACAAAATCAACAATACAATCGGCATCACGGAGCAAAGAATAGACAGTACAAGCCTGAGGATTTAGGTTATGCGCAAATATTCAGGCGCAACAAGTGGCATTGGGTCGCAGGACAAGTTATTGAGCGCATTGGCTCAGTAAATTACAATGGGTTAGTTTCTGACGCTGGCATGAAGAGGCTGATTAGGTCCCACACCAATCAATTACGAAGTCGAACAAATCAAGATATATCGCAAGCTTCTGTAGATGGTAATTTTACATTTGATGTTTTATGCGACACATTCAATATTCCAGGTAGAAGTCATGAGTCGATGTCTACTTCGTTGTATGGAACACCTAATAGTTCCACATCATCAATATTGGAGTCAGTATCATTGAGCCCGTTTAGACCGTGCCATTTAGGACTAGTATTACGTAGTTCGACTTACGTAGTACTAATATTAAGTGGTTTAAACATGCCGTATTACGAAAAACTAGTCCTACTTTAATTCGGTTTCTGATGCGGTATTGACCTACAAAAATTAGTATTAAATGGAGACATTACGTCAGATAAGGTAATGCGAGGCTGTTTGTAAATAGTGACGCCCTTATACATAATTAATAAATAATTGTTGCAGATTATCTTATAATGTTTTGCCATTAGCCTGAAAATTTGCATCATATCTTGGGTATTTAGTAATATAAATAGCAGTATTTCCTCGTTCTGATTTTAAATTTTCTTCTATGCTCCATTTTCTTGTGCATGCGTTGTAAAAACAAACTCAATATATTATTTTTCATTTTTTTCCTGAAATAGCAGGCAGATCTGACAATTTTGACAACTGTCAAAGCTTTAATACGAGCGGACTAAACAGCAGCAGGATTAGTACTACGTAATTCGACTTACGTAAAACTAGTCCTAAATAGCAACGGTCTAAACGTACTCATTGTCCGACAATGTAATCCAGATGGAAACTACACCATCCGTTCATTTGGTCGAACATTCTTCCAGACGTCCTACATCAACAACTTCTACGCCAGTTACATCCAGGACACGATCAGGACGAGATGTTATTCTCCCGCTACCCCTGCGGGACTACGTTATGTAACAATCAAAAGGGGAGGTGTTGGCAACGCTCTCGCAAATACGGAACTTGGAACAAACTTCAGTGTGGAGTGAAGCAGTCAGCAAGTTGTCCAACGCCGCGGTCCGCCATCGTCGTATCTTTAAGTTTACTTATATATCAATAAAGTATATATATATATATAAATAGTTGTACTGAACAAACTGAAATAATTCTTTCGCCTATGTAATTGAACCCCAAGTATACAACACTCAAGTAGACACAGGACGCCAATATAACAAATGTATTTAACATTTTAGTGAAAATACGTAAACTAAAACGGAAAAAGAAAGTAGTTTAGCTGCCGGAAATGATGGGCAAATATATTTGTTTCGTGGGATGTCATCAGGTAATTAATATATGTATATAATAAATTGTTTTCAGTATTTTTATGTGAAATATTTTATAGGAAGAGTCCAAATTGTTGGAGAGGTAATAGTGGAAACGACATCCACAAAGAGATGATGGAGAAGTTGCTGGAAAGGCGGTAAAAAGCAATTATAAGCTGGCAAATTAATCTGTAATTTAAAAATAAAATACTGAAATCATTGTTTGATAATAAAATTTTACTTTGAATTTAAAGATTTATTAGCAATTAATTTAATTCATTAAATTCTAATCAATTCTTCCACGCGTCATATCCCAAAGGTAATTTCATCGCAAACTCTATGTATGATCTTCTGCAGTTTATTATTATTTATTTATTTTACTGAAATGGTTCTTGATTCGGTAAAGTCCATATAACAGACAAAAGCTACTTGTCGATAGATTATATACAAGATTTGGGTGCATTTCCCTATAAGCCGTTGTGATTAATTTCAGCAAAACTTCATACGCCTCTATATTCATTCTAAAACTCTGTTGAAACTCAGAAGCCGTAAATTTATTTACCACTCTCCCTATGTAGTATCTACTTAGATCTGTTCATCGGAATGTCCTTAATTCTACACTTTAAGCATAATATTTTTTCTTCGATTTCTTCATCTCCATCGCAATCCTCATAAAGCGCTGTCATATTATTAAATATGTATTAATAATAATATGTCTTCACAAAAAGAAAAAGAATTAGATTTTATTTACGGTATTTAAAACAGTAGCTCCGGCAATATTTAAACGATTTTTAAATTCCTCATTTCTGCTAAACAACAATAAAATAATTTTCTTCTTTTCGTCCATTTTAGTTTTGTTTACTTTCAATTTTACATGCTCTTTGACAATTCACACATTCAAACACGAAAGTGACTATTTTAATAGCAGTCCCGAGTGCTATCAAGAAAAGTGACTTCAATAGTGAGAGTGACTATAGCGTCCGCTCTGAACACATTTTTCTGTCAAAAGCGAGGGGGAAAAAGTTACTTTTTGGCTGCTCTGAACGCAAAAAGTGACTATAGTCACTATAGCGTGTTGCTCTGAACAGACTCATTGAAAGCTTCTGCAGTAAGAAAAGGCAAGAAGACTGTGGATGTCGCCTGCCGACCGGACGCTGCTCTCTTTTTTCGACGTTGTGTTCATGGCTTGTATATTCTGGGGGTTAGGACTGTTCAGATGTTACCTGCGATTTAAGGTGATAATATAATAATTTAATTATCATTACGTGCTGTGAATTTGTGATACAGTTATGGCTGATTTACATTACTCGAACATGCGATTTTACTGAGAAAGTGAGTGAGAGGGTCTTATTACTTTGCACTATAAGAAAAAAAGGAAGAGGTGATCGACTGTCAAAACATTATTTCCCACTCTTTTATAGCGAAGTGCCACTGGTGGCATTTCGTCAATTTGTCAGTTTAAACAATCAGATGTCAAAAATATTTACCAGCGAACAAAGTTGAAAATTAAATTTTGCGATAACCAGCGAGTAGAAGCTGAAGTATTCTGGAGGAAAAAGCATTAGAACGTCAATTGGTTATACTTACATAATCAGTTTGACTTTTCTCAGCAAGGTCTAATTAGGCAGTAAGAAGTTTATTATAATATTTGTTCATTTTTCTGAACACATTTCAGGAGTGTTAAAGTGCACCAGGGAACTGTAACCAAATTTTGCTGACAAAAATGCTCTTGCCAAGCGGTAGACGAGGAGTTAAAATACTCATTTTCGGAATAAAAATTGGATAAAGTCTACTAGAGTGTTTGTCATCTCAAGTCTTAAAAAACAAAAGCGGGCAGTACAGGAACTTGGTCCCGTAATGGGACAGGCCGCACAACGGCACCAACGAATCCCGCTTTCCTAATAAAGGCGATCGGAGTTCAAGATAAGTACTATTTTAAAATTTCATCTTGACCCCCCTCTGCTGTTCTGAAATTGTACCTTTGTTTAAGAGACGTCGGAACAGGAGATATAGAAATTGTATTATAAGTAATATTTATATTTTGTGAGTCCTTAAATATCATATTTGTAGCATGAGGAGCTCACTTGGTCCCAATAGATGACATGATGACAAAAACTGCAAGCAAACTATATCCAGTTGATCAATTCCTGGTGGGAGAGACACAGGAACTTGGCTTAAACTCTGCTGTCTTTACTGCTACCGTCGACAGTGAAAATAGGAAGAAAATACAAATTGCGTTATGAAATTTAAATTAAATTTTTTAATTTTAATTATTTTTCTAGTAAATGTATTCACTAAACTATTGTAAATTTGGACATTTTTTACAGTTTGTTTTAACATTTATTAATTCTGTTGAACGTGCTCCTGGATTGCTCCAAAGGTTGAAAGCTCTTGGATTGCTGGGATTCTGTCATCCACGGATAATTTTTCCCAAGTACTTCTCGACAACATCATGGTGAAGGAAATCTGATGGCAAGTCAAATTGCACTGTTAGTCCGATATGGTTATTTCTCCGCTTTAACTAAGTTTTTCATTGATTTCTTGTGTTATACGAGTAATATAATCTTCATCGATTAGTTGGCCGAGCATGAAGTAAATATGATTGTTTTCAGATGAAATATTTTCAGCAATTATATTGTTTTAGAAAAGATTGATATGCAAAGTTTACGAAAGAAAGTCATTTTACAACTTAACACACAACCCTTGCTCAAATCAAGATTTAAAATCTCCGACAACTCAACCAGATTGACTCGTCTTCCATGAACATACAACTCGTCCAAAATTTCATTTTCGACATGTTGCGGAGTAATGTATTCCTTCCCAGCAATGACGGGACATCGACCAGACCCTTTTCAATCATTAGAGTAACTATCTCTATACAATTTCTTTCCGAAAGCCTGTAATTTCATATTTGTATAAGAAAGTTTTTAATTTATTAAAATTTAAATACTAATAACCTCTGTAATGTTTTTATTTTGTGAGAAACATTCGCTGATGGCACAACCACAGGATATTCGCACAACACGGCTGTTGCTTTGAAATTCCATTACAGTATCACCATCTGATTAAACAGACAAAATCGGATCGAGAAATGCACTATTTTCAAGAAAAATACAGAATACAATATAGAATACAAAATATTCCCTTTAAAATTTTGACACATTCCATATTTAAAAATTGTTTAAAAAAATTTATAATAATTTTATAAAAAATTTTTAAAAAAAATTATTAAAGCTGAAATGTGCTGATGTGCTGTGACTTTCTTCAAATATTTTTAATTTGTGTGCGTGTAAACAATTATATTCGTACATGCTTGTAGTTATATGGATGAGTTTGCTGCCATAATAGCAAAATTTACTGCCATAAAATATATTTCTGGATAGAACTTTTTATGGCTAATTATTGCAGTAAAAATTTCTCCTTCGTCGGGGAATTTGACATTTAACTCAGTAAAATTTTGCTGGATTATCTTTTGTCCTTATCGTTCTAAAGTATTTTCAGATAATGGGAAACTACTTACTCTGTTTTCTAGCAATGTTCGAGTAATGTAAATCAGCCATTATTGGTTATATGGCGTTTCCACTGCGCCGAAATTACGTAATTTAGAATTATTTTCTGAAATCACCTCCGAAATCACGTAATTTCCCATACATTGGCGTAATTTCAAAATCACGTCATTTCGGCATGATTTGGATGAAATTACATGCAAAATCATGTGAATTGTTCCGAACGCACTCATTCAGCGGCATTCAGCACGTCATTTTCATAATATTGACAGTTCCATTTGTTCGCAAACAAATAACAGCTGATACATATCTAAATAACATCCTCATTGTCACCGGAAATGCAAGTGGATAAAGCACCGCTATCATCACCAGTTGTGACTTCCGTTGTATCTCCAGAAGATAAAGCTGAAAAACGAAAAAAAAGTGATATGCAAATGGAATTACTGAAAGAATTCAGAAAAGTTAATGAAAACATTAAAAAAGATTTGGAAGAAGTTAAAAAAGTGGACGAAAAGTTAATAAGTATTGAGGAAAAAAGAAATGAACTTTTGCAGGACTTTGTAAATGATTCCAAAGAATTCCAAAAAGCAGTGATTAGTTTCCTAAGCGCCAAATAGTTTTTAAATAGTATAGCTGTTTGTCGGGCAATTGGCAATAAAAATTTAATTTAAAAATTATGTGTTTGCTTTCTCACCTAAGTACTGACTAACCGCATTCCGAATATTTGACGCAGTAGGATCGTTGTCAGTGATGGTTGTATTGTGCTCGGGCTGTCGATTACTTTGAAACTTTTCCTGGTCTGTGATATGAACCAGCCATTTATGATTAATGCGCTCATTGTGGTCATTTAAAAAGTTGTGTAATACGCAACAACACTTAATTATTTGAGAAGTGTTCTCACTATTACTATCAAGGCCTTTTCCGAGCCTGCTAAATCTTGCCTTTAAATGTCCAAAGGCATTCTCCACTACCCTCCGACTTTTCGACAGTACATAATTGAAGTTCTTCTCCATTTCATTTCTCACTGTATTAAATGGAAATGGCTTCATTATAATGAACTATGGGCACATTCACTCCCGATATTTCTTTTGCCATCTGCTTTAGAATTGGGTTTGGTGTTGTTTTTTTAGGGCTGATCTTTCAAATATTCGCGAATCATTGCAACGTCCAGGGCTCCCGACATTAATGTACAAAAACCAGTATCTGTATTATATTCAATATTAATAAAAGCACCAAGTTGAATAAAATTCTCACCGATAGTCAACTAAGGCCAGTAACACCGTAGAGTACCACCCTTTATAATTGAAGTAGTCCACCGCGTCTTCCGCATGGGGTTTTATTTCAATATGACAACCATCTAAACAGAAAAATTGTAAATAACGAAATAGTAAATGCAAACATTTTCACTTTACCTAGTGCTCCCAGACATTGCGGGAATCCTAATTGCTGAAAGCCATTCACACAGTCCCTTATCACTTCTTCTTTGAGCGGATAGTAATTCAAAAATTCGGGCTGCAATATTTTCCACGCTTCTTGGCTGAAATCTCGTAATATTTTACAAACAGTCGGCTTCCCGACACCAAAAAGATTTGCGACACTCCTATACTTTGCAGATGATCCTAATGCGTATAGAGCAATCGCAATTCTTTTGTCCAAAGATATTACCTTTCGAAAATTGGTATCAGTCTTTCCAATATTTTTCAATTTGCTGCATAAAATATTAAAAACCTGTCGAGACATTCTAAAATTTTCTTTAAAAAACTCGTCGTCACTTTTTGCAACTTCTTTCTCCCAGAAACAACTCGCTCGGTACTGAAAATTGCGTGTAACATTATTACTTAAGTATATTTACATTTTTGAGCACACTTACCTTCATTCAGACTTTCCTGTATATTTTTTGTTTTGCAATTGCATTCAATAAAATAGCACTTCGTCGTTGCAAATTTAAAATCCTTCGAATATGTTGTCGTCGTTTTCTTCGGTAATACTAGCTTTTCTTATAAAAAACATTATTTATAATGTTTCTTTTTTTTCAATGTCTATTTCATAATTTATGTTTGTTTACATTTGTTATCGGATGCTAAAGATCCGCAGTGATTTCGAAAGTTACTATAATATGTAAATATATAAATATAAAAACATAAATATATGTAAATTTTACACTAATATCTCCTTGTCACCACAAAACTAAACAAATTAATATGAGGCCTTTGACAACCTTGTGAACGTATCGCGCGATAAAAACAAGTCGCAAGGTAGAGATAAATCTATAGGAATAGCAGGAGGGTGATTCTGATCTCTTTGTCGACTATTTAGTCGTGAATTTTGACATATTTTGTCGATTTTTTCTTTTAACACAGTTCATTTTGTGTCTTCACTATTATATACCACAAATGAAATTTAATGAATTTTCGATGAACAAACGTCAAAAAACACGACTAAATAATCGACAAATTAGTCAACTGCTCCCAGAGGTTGTGACAAAAATTTTACACTGGTAAATGGAAGTTCTACACCTAATTAGAACAATTCAAGTACTTAAATTCGAAATAATATTTTGAATTTGTAATGTGAAGTGTCATTTTCTGTTCATTCTACGTCATGCAAGGCTTGCTGAGCTAAATAAAAACACGAAAAAATCAGTAGAAATGTTCATTTCATTTAGTCGATTATTTTGACATTCAAGATCGACAAAACACACAGAATCACCCTACAGGACCTCAGCAAAATATCACACGTATCGTATCGCGCTCGTGAAGTGTGGTTAATTGAACACGCTCATAATTAATTTCGGTACTCTCCCATCACTGACATATATAACATGGACTGCCTGATTTTCTATTTCATATGGTCCAGCTTTTATTGGCAGGGGTGTGACAATTATCTTAATTTCAAGTTTTACTATTCATATTAAAAGTTCAACAAATTACAGATGCATTCGAAATTATTTCTCTTCTTGGAATGTTATCTCTGACAACATCAATTATTTCTTAAACTTGATTGTTAAAGCAATAAAATTAAACAATTTTTGTCTGCCTGTCCCTAAAACTAGGTATGGCGGACAGAGAAAGGATTACAAATATTGTATTGCTATCTATTTTCATTCTATATATTCATTTGATTCAAAAACCACTGAACTGTATATAGACTATGGTGGATTTTGTATACAAATTATTATTTGTAGTTCAGCGGAATAATAACTGCTTTAACCAAAAAGAGGCAACTATAGAAAATTGATCCCATAATAATGTCAAATAATGTAAGCCATTTCAGTAGTATTAGCAGTTCATTTTATATATGCCAGAGTGGTACTCTTACAAGAAACTACCCCGGAGGAACTGTGTGGGTACGTCTAAGCACAAGGAGCGGAAAAAAACCTCATGTGGGAAGGCCCTTACACATGTCAGTGGTGCTCCTGCATCGCATCGCATCGCGTCGTATTTTAGCCGCAAGCAGGGCATCCAACGAATCAAACAAAACTTTTATCTCTCACGTGGCTGTGATTGTGATATGCTGGGCATTTGTCGTTCTGTTGTTCTACCACAGTTGATTCACGTTGTAAGCTTAAGCATATGGTTATTGGCATTTGTTTAATGGTGTTTTTTTTATAATTTGTTAAGTACAGTTATCGTGAATCTTGATACCTCATTTATATCAATGATTTGATATTTGACAAATCAATTCAAGAAACATGTTTGTTTTGTATGAAACACCGGCAGGATACGCAGTGTTCAAGGTACGAAAATTGAGGTTACTAAATAAATAGCACATGTCTCAAATATTTTTCTTTAGCTGTTAGATGAAAAGAAATTGGCGCAAGTAGATGATTTGTATAAAGAATTTGAAACTCCAGAAAAAGCTAATAAAATGTGAGTAGCCAATCCATATAAACATTTTATTTTTACATGCGGGAAAGTTCTGCTTATCTCGTTACTTTAGAGATCGATGAAAATAAAAATATCGGCTTAAGATTACATCCCTGAAAAATCAGTGACTTTCTTTAAACTTTGCACACTAGTTCCTTTTCACTCATAAATCACAAATATGAAAACGAAATTTGTCGGAAAGTTATAGTTTCCGAGATAATCGACTTTAAAATTCCCGAATTTTGTACTGCACTTCACAACACAATTTGACATTCTCACAATTATTAACGTTTCTTCTTTTTAGTAACAAGTATGCAAGTAGTGTAAACATATCTTCCGAACATTCGGGTTACCAACGTTGCTTTTTTTTTATTCATTACAAATATTTAGTTAGAATGGAATAGAAAGAATTTATTAAAGAAATACACAGGCAGGCTGGCAGGGGCACACACACACGCACGCTCGCTCCGCGCGCGCCCTTGTGTTTATGTGTGCCCCTGCCAGCCTGCCTGTGTGTGTGTTTCTTTAATAATTTCTTTCTATTCCATTCTAACTAAATATTTGTAATGAATAAAAAAAAAGCAATTTTTTACACATAAATAAAAAAAACCGAAAACCGAGTCCATTCCTCTCTAAAAAATAACAACGAAGTTAGTCTACAAAAATTTAAACGATTAGTACATGGAAAGAACAAAAATGTTTAGCTGTGTATATCTACTTATGTTGAGCTTTTACAATGAATGACAAGTGTCATTTTAAGATGTTCAAATGAAAATGAGCATCGATTATCTGACCGCACAATTTTTTACATTGAAAAAGATCTTTCCACGTCCACAGAAGTATTTGGAGCGTATTTGAAATAAACAGAATCAGCCAATTGTAAATCCTCTGCATCTCTATCTAAATCCGAAACAATGGTCTCTCCAGTAAGCACTTGTGATATCTTGGACAATGTTTTAAAATCCAAATTTTTATCTAAAGCTCTGAGAAGCTTCCCATATACAATTGCAGAGTCGATTTTAATTCATTTTGGGGTTTTTGTACTAGATGAATTGAATCAATAAGCTTTTCGCCCTTCCTTTCCAATTTATTAATAGCTTCTGATAAAAAGGAAAAATTTGATTTTACATACACAAGATCACTTTGAATTTTGTTTTGTGGAATTATCTCTTATGCAATTTTAAATGCCGCTGATTCTTCACAGTCAAAACTGGAAATTATATCTTTGAGAACGCCAAAATGTTCAGAATAAAACAGCAACTTTAAAACACGTTCCCCATCGAGTTAATATGGGATGTGGTGAAAGGGGTATACCTGGAGCCTTCAACTTAAATTATTCTGTTCGAGCGGGTGCTTTTAAAAAAAAAAATCTGCTTTACACTTGCAATGAGTCTATCTACTTCTGGGTAATTTCGTCGAACTTCTTCGGCAACTTGATGGAAACCATGAGCTAAGCAAGTAAAATGCTCCATTTTAGAGTACAAGCCTTTTACTATATTCGCTGATTTTACAATCCATCAAGAAAAGTAAGACGTTAGAGATTTGTCAAACGGCTTACATATGGTTGAGGAATTAGTTTTCTCCAAAATCTCTGATGTCAAAGGAAACATTTTGCCTATCTAGTCAGGTTCTAATATCCCTACGATAACATTCGCTACATAGCGGCCATCGACATCTGTTGTTTCATCGATAGAAATCCAAATATTTTTTTTTTGCAATGTTCCTAATCTGGCTTATCACTTCATCATAGCAACGTGTTAAGTACGTTTTGCTTAACGTAGACTCATCTGGAACAGAGTTGACTGTATATTTTACCAGAAAGGCTCGAAACTTTTGATGATTGACTTTAGTTAAGGGAATATTAGCTGATAGTAATACCTCGCATAGGTCCTTTGAATATGATGAAATTTTGCTTGAGAAACATTGTGAAAGTAAGCTTTGCTTTTTGCATTTAAATTCTCCAAACCGGGCTTGTGTTGTTGAATGCAAAAACGTTTTTCTGTGGCAACTTTTGTCTCACAAATCTTACAAAATAATATACTGCCATCAATAGAAAATAATTCTTCACCAAATTCAGATACAAACTCTTTCAAATGGCTAGATTTTGTCTGCTTTATTTTTGGCATAGTATAGTTTAGTTGAGGTTACCGTGTTATTATTCGCGCAATAAAATACAAATATACACAATTATAAATGACACTGTGAAGTACAGTGGTGAAGTAATTCCAGGAATTTTTTTGATACTAAAAACCAAGAAAACACTAAACTACAACTGTTTTTATATAAATTTCCACCAAAATTATACAAATATTCATTAGCGCGTTCAAATAGTATTTGTGGGGATGAAGAATGATATGAGACAGAGAAAAAGTCATAACGCAATTCTTGGTAAGAGTCTGATGGATGATCTAAATAAGAAAAAAAAACTTAAGGTGTTGCCAACAATAATGCAATTTCAAATTATTTACGACACATCATGTTGTTATACCCTAGATGAAATCTAAAGGGGTATACTAAGTTTGTCATTCCGTTTGTAACACCTCGAAATAATGATGGTAGAGCAAAATGGATTGGACACCCATGCATAATATTAAAACTTATTTTGATTTTTGCATGTCCGTCCGTCCGTGCGCACGATAACACGAGAACGCGTACACTTAGAGAGCTGAAATTTTGTACACGGACGTTAAAAAACAAAGTAAAATTAAGTTCGAAAATGAGAAAAATCGGGCAACTCCTTCGTGGGGTTGCCATACAAAAATTTCGTTTTCCGTTATATATTTGAACACTGCCTGAGAATGAGTCTCCGTAGAGAGCTGAAATTTGGTACGTGGTGTTTTCATTGTACTAGCAAATAAAATTTCAAAAATGGACTAAATCGGGCAACCCATTCTTGGTGTTGCCATATAAAAAAATAGGTTTTTTATGTATACTGTGAAAACGATCAGTCCAAGAAATTTTTATTGTACTAAAAACTTCTTCAGAATATGAAATCCTATAAAATTGGTTATAATCATTTTTTCATTCCGATGAACCGTTCTAGAAATATATGCGAAAAACCACTGCAAAAATCAAAATTGCTCAAATGGGTACCCATACGAAATTTCATACGGGCATTCATCTAGGGTATCATAAGAATTGGTCTTAGACCAATTCTAGCTTTTTCACTTGTTTTTATGTAAATTTCCACCACTGTATATCACGGTCTGACCAATTTGCCGTACTAAACTAATGGTCGGGAAACCACTTTGCATTTACAGTTTTCAGAACAATATGAATTCGACAGTCTTATTTAAAAACTATGCAAGCAGTAACTGCAATCAATCCTCCCAGGAAATTAAAATAGAATCGACTTACAAATTATACGTCTTGTCAGCCTATAAAATTTTATTTTAAAACATAAAATAAAGACTTGCAAAATTAGAGATGTGATATATACTCATATGTTCAGTACAGTTACATTAAAAAAATAATATAAAAAGTAAAAAATGATATAAAATAATTGCAAAATGACCTAAAAGTTGGAAGAAATGCTCAGATGTGAGAAAATGTACAATATGACAAAAAATTAAAAATAAAAGACATGTTATTAGAATAGTAATACCATAAAATAATTTTGTGTCATAATTAGCATCACTTTGCGAGGCATAAAAAAAAGATGCAATTTCATCAACTTCCGAGCCCTAATAATAAACTTCAAAGATAAATAGTTTTGAAAAGAATTGATGACGTACTTTTGTTAAATTTTACAAAACAAAAGCACATTTGACAATCATGCACGCAGCTTTGACAAATTACGCTCATGTACACGAATTATACACAATTCATCCATTCCTATTTGCTACATATTCTAAGGAAATAATGTTTGTGACAGTTTGATACTTCTACCAAGCCGAATGGCATGGGAAGTGGAACAAATTGTTTTCAACTTTTTTTTTTTTTTTTTACAGAAATAGTTTTGATTGTCATTTTGTCCCTCTTCCTCTAGTACAAGTTTGTGCGTGCTGTAAGTTCTGTTTCTTCCACTTTAGATTTACATAGGAACCTTTGCATTGGATATCGACTATTGTGTTCGTTAAAACTGTTGAAAGAGAAAGTATAGTCTCTTTATAGAAGCATCCTACTCGCTTGACAATTTTGACAGAGCTGGGCTACTGTATGATATATACTGTGCTATAACTTTGATTTGTTCCAAGCATATTAATTAATTTAACTGGCAAATCGTAGGTATAACATGTTTTTCCACGTCGTTTTAGTCCTGATTGTATTTTTAAAATAACATTAACAAAACACTGAAAACTCTTTCCACCTTAGCGTTGGAATATGGTAATAGCAAAACTGAGAAAGCAAAATCGCTCAATTCTTTAAAGGGATTATTGCCGGTTGCATCTTCATACTCCATCACCTTTGACCAAAATTCCACACTATCTCTTATTTTCGTCCATTTTGTGAAATTAATTGCCTTCCATTGACTTTCTATTAAAGATATGTCACTATTAATGCGCCAATAAAGGACTTAAAGATTCTTTGTTAACATTCAACACATTTTTACATGAGAGTAAGTTTGTTTTCTACAACACATCAATATTGTCAGGTAGTCTGGAACAAATAAAACAATATATAGGTAATTGCTCGGTAATAGTTATTATTAGGAAGCGGTAGCCAATAACTTACCTAGAACGTAATTGTTGAATTAACTTTATAATAAAACTAATGCATCGTTGGCGCAGATCATTGTCGCCTTGTTCACTTATGGTTTTTTTTCTCCCATTTCGCGTATTTTCGATTCGAATCCGAAACCAAGGTATGGCTTTGGATCCAAATAATTGTCCACACTTATAGTTAATGGATCAATGCTCGGACGCGGCATGACTACTTTAGAGACCAAAAATACAATGAGCGTTGATAGATCTATGAACAATTTACAGGGATCTGCAATTTTTGCCTCAAAGGCTTTGTACACTCTCTGCAATTCTTCTAATATTGGGCACAAAAATGAAAATAGAGCCAAATTGCTGTCATCTTTGTAACATGTTAAACAATAAATCAGCAGTATAATTTTGCCTGGATATTTCAAAATGTTTTTTTTAGCTCAATCCACTGTTTTAATATCCTGTCTACTGCCGAATGTATCGATAGCCATCGAGTTTGGCCAGCTCGAATAATTTTTAAGGGTTCGTGGCCCTCATTAATAGTGCTGTACAGTTCTTTATACGCAGCCTGCCGAGTCGATGACTTGGCAAACCAATTATATGTTTCGGATATCATAAAATCAAGATTTCTCGGCAAAGTACCTTCTGAAGCGTGGGATATGGCAAGCTGCATTGAGTGACACACGCATCGAACGAGAACTAGTCGTGGAATATCCTTTTTCAGTTTTGCATACACGCCGTTATTTATTCCAGTCATGACACTGGCATTGTCAGTTCCTATACCAATAATATTTTGGTAGTCCAAACCAAACTCATTTAGAGTGTCTTTAACTGTGCAAATTATGCCGTCTGTTGTGCAATCAGTTAGTGGTGCCAAATTTAAAAATGACGTATTTATTTTTTTAGATCTTGTACTATAGTATATTATCACGATGCCAAGATATTTTATGATACTAATGTCTGTAGACTCGTCCAAAAGCAGACTGAATTTCCCATTTACAATTATATCTTGATATTGTCCTCCTTGAAATGAGGACTGAGTATATTTCTTATAATGTTGGAATATTTTGTACGATGCAGTTGCATATCTTTAATTCCTTCAGAATCATCACCCACTTCTTTCATCATTTGTCCTAAATGATCTACAGTCAATACGCTACAACGTTCAGCAATAAAAAGTGTCGTGTAAGCTTCACATGATTTCGTTCTATCTACTGTTCTTTTAGGGAAATTAATAGTTCTTTGCCGTGATGGTGCTAATATGCTTGAATTATTAATGTGCTTTTTAGATGTCATGTGAGATTTCAGATCCGAATATTTATTGCTGCTACTCACGATACACCGACAAAATTGGCATTATGGAAGAGATTCACCATAACTATCATCTTTTCTAACTAGCCAGTCTTTAAATAATTTATCTTGCAGCCACTCACTACGAAACGTTTGTTTATATTGAGTTTTTGCCATTTTTAATCAAACAAAAACAAAACACTAAAATCACACTCAACTATTACTAGGCATACATTAACATTAAACAATAACACGTAAGGTAAGTCCAGCCGAAACAATATCACGCAAAGCAATAGCCAATGAGCCTCCCACCCCACACGAGTAATCTTTCTTGATCCTTGACCTTGTTGCAGTTTGCAATTGAAAACCGGTTTCCTAGGGAAGAGGTAAAAGAAGCAAAGAGATATCTATGCACTTTGGAGATCTCTTTGCTTCTTTTACGTCTTCCCTAGAAAACCGGTTTTCAATTGCATACTACATCAAAGATCAAGACTACTCGTGTGGGATGGCTCATTGTTCACGTTTCGGGAAAAACGGGGAAGTCCTTTTAAAGTGCAATGCTGCCGATGTAACGTAAAAACCAAATACATTTATGCGTGTTGCTTACGGCACAGAGAGTACAATGTCAAAGTTAACTTAACAATAAGTTGAGAGGCAGGGGAGATTTCGGATTGTTTTACATTTAAAATGCACACGGCTAGAAAAGGAAACTTCTCCTTTTCAACTGTAAAATGTAAGGGAAATTAAGATATCGCGCTGCCGTCCAGTGTTAATGTAACTTGCCGGCGTTTAGTTCGGCGTTTGACGACAACCACGCCGGCGGCGGCGTTGTAATGTAATCCGGCCTATTAGGTTATCTTTGACAAGGTATTCTCATTAAAGTTGTGCGGAGGCAAAGCTATACCCAAACACTCAAAGCAGAGAAATTGGGGAGTGCTGGTTGATAATTGACAATAATTTGCAATACATACATACATACATATGTAGATACCACCAAACTTCTGGCGGGTTTTTTTTGTGCATATGCGATTTTTCACCCGATACTAAATTTGTAAAAATATTCAATTCGGTTCAGTGATTAAGGCTACGATTGAATAAAAATCTCACGATTCCGCAGAAAAATCCGTTCCGTTAAAAAATCCGTCGGCTGTTAGAATACCTTTTTTCCCGTTTTCCCTTTAAGTTGGCAACACTCTGAGCGGTCTTGCTTAAAAAATGGCACAAATATTGAACAGGCTGTGAAAACCCTTTATTTCGTACAATTGCACACTGATTCATAAAATATTGTTAT
Organism: Dioctria linearis; assembly: GCA_963930735.1. Classification (NCBI taxonomy): domain Eukaryota; kingdom Metazoa; phylum Arthropoda; class Insecta; order Diptera; family Asilidae; genus Dioctria; species Dioctria linearis. Next base: position 118,076,478 of record OZ005742.1, on the reverse strand, counting down.
TTGTCGATTGGAAACATTAAAGAGTTATAAAATAGTATTGCGTTAAATTAAAATTATTTAGGAAGTTAAACTTGTTTTAATTAACCCAAAAATTAATTTTTAATATTACTGAAAATTGTGCTCCTCTGCAGATTAACTGTCAAATTTCATTGAGCTTATAAGTGATAGGCGTATAAAAACAATAGGTCTGTTCACGTACTTCTCGGGTGTTTTCGTTCTTGGGCTTTTTTGTGTGAAAATGTGCAGGAGGGGAAGCTATCAAGTTTGGAAAGTAAATGAACAACTTTTGTGTGTTCTTGGGCAGAAAGCGAAAGTGACAATTACAAACTGTCAACCTGAAACTTTAATTTGAAAATAAAATGCCAAACATAAGATATCTACTCAATTTACTTACTATTTTGTAGATTTTTATAAGATCTGGGCAAACAGTGCACATCATTTGCATAATCTGCCGCCTTGTCCATTTTTCCTTTGACAATTTAAACTTCTGACAATTCTCGATCTCAAATTTTAATGTTTTTGACAGTTTTTACACATTTACCCCGATTTTTTTCTTGGGTGGATTTGGGCTAAAACTTTATTGAAGGGGAAGTGTGACGTCTACATATTTTCCCCAATTTTCTGAGTACGTGAACATAGTTTGGGTGCTTTTGGGTGAAAATGTTTTAAGGCATTCACGCAAATTCGAGTACGTGAACAGACCTAATAAATATGTCTTAACTTTTATGTCAATTCTAATACATTCTCCAATTAATACAGCCGGCTGTAGTCAAAAGTTGAACACAGCCCTTGTCTTCTATATACCTTGCAAACTGTCAAGCTAACAAATTCAATATGAAAATAAAATGCCAAACATACATATCTAATCATTTCACTTACTATTTTGAAGATTTTCCGTGCGTTCAGGTGCACGCAGAATGTCACATTTTTACACACCATGTCGTTCAGGCGACCGAAGCGTTGTCATTTCCACAGCACATCGGTGTGCACATTTTTACGCTATGGTCTGATACTTAGAATATAGAGCAAACGGGGATGGTGATAATGTTATGGAACTATGTTGAGTGATGAACATCAGACGTAAAGTCCAGACTGCCAGCAAGAGCTGACAGATCACTCGACGAACAGCGTTGACTGCAGGGCGGCACGCTACCTCGCCTCGACTATTGGCGGAGAGTGTGTGGAGGTTCCACGAAAAACCTGCCGCTGCCGTCTGTCATAATCAAAAAAAATTTCGTGCCTACAAACTAAAAGAAAACGCCGGCACACATTCGGTCCTGAAGGGACCTTTATGTCACTTACCTATATTTACATCGAAGGCGCAGATGCTATGCCTTCCTTGCATGCCCCAGCCACCCATCTGACTCTGTGGGCAAGATTTTTTCAGAGTCCCTTGTTGACCTGCAAAGAGAGAGAGTAGCGGACCTAGACGACCTTCATGCCAGAGGGCTCCAGGAGAGTGAAGGATGAAATAAAGACTTTCAGTACATCATTATTACGTTATAAAGGAATATTTTATTTACCTCTAACTGCCGTCTTCACTTTACAAAAAGGATTACCACCTTAAATAACAAGTCATTTTAGCACTTAAGTAGTAGTAAAGTACCCAAAGATAAAGTAACCCAATGGGGGCACCTCTGAGTCTTACTAAACTACTTACACTCAGTGGTGTTCTAATTGTTAGATTAATTGAATATGTAATATGTAATTAAAGAACGTGCTCAAGTTCAGGAAGGTTTTGCAAGCCACTGACCTTTTGCTAGGAATAAAGAAGTTAGATTTTGTTTTCCCCTGCGTACCCTTTTTCTCTGATGGGTTACGGCAGTACAACATATTTTTATGAAATTTAATTGTGAAATGTAATTGCTAGTTACTCTGTTAATTGCTAAATATATTGCTCTTGCAAAAGTGCACTTTGGTGTACTTTCTATTCACTGTCTATTTGTTTTCAATTCCGTAAAACTTTAATTTAGGTCCCCTCGAGATAGATGGATTAGATGCTGTCGCTTCATCCAAGGCATATTGTTATGGATCTGTGTCGTTGTATTAATAGAATCAACAGGTGTCCCTGGATCCTGATTAAGGTTAACTGGAAATGTGGTTGTGTTAATTGATTGATGGACGGAACGATTTGTGTTTGTTGTTGGAATAAATTGGTTTTTGGCGGAACTTTTGCTGGTGCCACCAGCATCACTGAAGGGGTTGTAGGCAGCTGGTCCAACAGTACTGGGCACTACTGGTTTTATAAAATTATCCCGGTTGACTAATGACCAATTTGCACCTAAAAATGCTGGTGATGTCTTGAGGAAGTATCTGGTGTATTATGCTGCCGCTTAATTGCCTCAACACTTGTGAGCTGATTATGACTTAAGGTGAGGTGTTGTAGCCATTATGCAGAAGAAGAATCGACGTTCTCTATATTACCATAATTGAAATTTGCTGTCTTCAATTCGTTCCAACCAAAACAGCCTCGGTATGTGATTATCTCTTCTACCGAATTCCTGCTTCTATTACAAATCAAATGCTGTAATTGGGTACGCAGTGGTTGAATACCAGTTATTCACTGTATATTTATTTTGTGCGCTTCTCAGCGTCGAAGGGATCTAAATTTTTGGATATGTCGATTATACCTTTGAAACTTTCCTTATCCGGAAAATGGCACATGCAGAGTAAAGGAGTTTTGCACAAAATCATGCACCAGCTATAAATCACTAGTACTATCCGATCGTGAGTTGTTTGCTTTACGACTTGCAAATGCTTGAGGCGAAGGTAGATCTGCCGCATGTGCGGGGTTGATTTGTTGGCCGATGTCCTCGGAAACTATGATTTGACTTTTCCACTTGTACAGTGTCAAAGGTTTGACAAGCCCGAGACGATTGTCTTCTTCTTTCTTTTCATACGATTTCCTGACGGGACCCGTCTCAGTCAGCCTTGAGACGTATGGTCGAGTCACGCTCGACAACCGCACGTTGGTCGTGAGCTCGCTAGGTGCTGCTGCTAGCCGTCGGTCGGGTAGCATATTGCTGCCTGCAGCATGCTACGACCATAACAATAAGCCAGATTTTGAGTAATGAATTTCTGGTTGTGTTGGTAGTCCATTTTTACATGTGTTTACATGCCATCCCGATTCTAAACAACTTGTCAATTTGCAAAAAGTAAACTAAAGGTTTTGAACGGAGCATTTGTGTTAAAAAAATTTTCTTTTTCGACTTATTTTGAAATAATTCACATATTTAATTTATATAAATCTTTGCTTCCATTAACAAAAAAGATAATTTAGATAGTGCACTTGCTTGAAACACGATTTCCCTAGTTTATAATCCGATTTATATTTGCAAGCACTGATCGAACACTTCATTTCTGTTTTTTTAATTGATATGATGATTTTAACAGGCACTATAATAAAACTTAACACTAAATAAACTTCAAAGATAAATAGTTTTGAAAAGAATTGAGTCGGTACTTTTGTTAAATTTCATAAAAGAATTTTAGATTGCATAAACCTGTTCACAAAACAAAATCACATTTGACAAATATTCCGCCCAGCATCTCAATTCTGTATAATCTCCTGCTCTTGACAAATTACGCTCATGTACGCGAATTTTACACGATTCAGCCATCCCTGTTTGCTCTATATTCTAAGTTCTGACTGCGTAGTGTCCCGGTGCGCTCAGTAGTTTTGACGTTTAGCGTAGTTTTATTCTTAAAGAACTTTCAAAATTGACATATCGAATCGAAGTGCACACCAACCGTTCACGTGGTATCCCTACTTTTTCAATGATGTGTGATATGCTGAAAAGCACATCGGTGTGTACACCTGAACGCACGGTTTGATATGACCTGCCGTGCGTTCAGCCGCACAAATTTTTACACACCATGTCGTTCAGACGACCGAAGCGTTGTCATTTCGCTTCCAGCACATCGGTGTGCACATTTTACGCTACGGTCTGGTAGCGTAGTGTCCCGTTGCGTTTAGTAGTTTTGACGTTTAGCGTAGCTTTATTCTTAAAGAACTTTCAAAATTGACATTCCGAATCGAAGTGCACACCAACCGTTCACATCGGTGTGTACACCTGAACGCACGGCATGTCGTTCAGGCGACCGAAGCGGTGTCATTTCCCCAGCACGTCGCGTCGTTGTGCACATTTTACGATGCGGTCTGCCGTGCGTTCAGGTGTACACACCGATGTGCTTTGCAGCACATCGGTGCGCACATCAGTCCATTTTTACATGTATTTACACGCCATCCCGATTCTAAACAACTTGTCAATTTGCAAAAAGTAAACTAAAGGTTTTGAGCGGAGCATTTGTGTTAAAAAATGTTCTTTTTCGACTTATTTTGAAATAATTCACATATTTAATTTATATAAATCTTTGCTTCCATTAACAAAAAAGATAATTTAGATAGTGCACTTGCTTGAAACACGATTTCCCTAGTTTATAATCCGATTTATATTTGCAAGCACTGATCGAACACTTCATTTCTGTTTTTTTAATTGATATGATGATTTTAACAGGCACTATAAAACTTAACACTAAATAAACTTCAAAGATAAATAGTTTTGAAAAGAATTGAGTCGGTACTTTTGTTAAATTTCATAGAAGAATTTTAGATTGCATAAACCTGTTCACAAAACAAAATCACATTTGACAAATATTCCGCCCAGCATCTCACTTCTGTATAATCTCCTGCTCTTGACAAATTACGCTCATGTACGCGAATTTTACACGATTCAGCCATTCCTGTTTGCTCTATATTCTAAGTTCTGACTGCGTAGTGTCCCGGTGCGCTCAGTAGTTTTGACGTTTAGCGTAGTTTTATTCTTAAATAACTTTCACATCGGTGCGCACATCACATCATTGAAAAAATAGGGATAGCACCTGAACGGTTGGTGTGCACTTCGACTCGAAATGTCAATTTTGAAAGTTCTTTAAGAATAAAACTACACTAAACGGCAAATCTACAAAGCGCACCGGGACACTACGCTACCAGACCGTAGCGTGTAAAAATGTGCACACCGATATGCTTGGGAAATGACAACGCTTCGGTCGCCTGAACGACATGGTGTGTAAAAATGTGACATTATGTGTCATTCTGCGTGCACCTGAACGCACGGCTGATAGCGTAGTGTCCCGGTGCGCTTTGTAGTTTTGCCGTTTAGCGTAGTTTTATTCTTAAAGAACTTTCAAAATTGACATTTCGAATCGAAGTGCACACGAACCGTTCAGGTGCTATCCCTACTTTTTCAATGATGTGATGTACGCACCGATGTGCACACCTGCCGTGCGTTCAGGTGTCAGACACAGATGTGCTTTGTGAGTGCATGTCACGTGACTGGAAAAAGTAGGGATACACATCGCACATCAACTGAACGGCTGGTGTGGACTTCGATCCGAAACGTCTATTTTGAAAGTTGTCAGTATAAGTTAAAGTGAAGATTTTGCAAATAAAATAGGAAAATGAATAACAAAGTTGCATTTCTCGGTGCAATTGAAACTTCAAATGAGCTTTTGAAACGGATTGCCTCTTTTCAGGTGTGGTAATAATTACGAACTCATTCATGTAAATAATAAATTTGTGAAATTACAAAGGCATCTGCTATTCAACTGGACGACGATGATGATAATGATGTTATTATGAGAGCAGAAATTGATTCTTTACAAAGAACTCAACCCAATAAGATAGAGATTGATTTGGATGAAAACGATTTTGTTATCTGAAATAAATTATTTTATTAAAAAATTAATTTATTACTAAATTAAGGAATTTTTACCATCATTCAAAACAGCAACCGTATTTTTATACCCTAGATGAAATCTATAAGGTATACTAAGTTTGTCATTCCGTTTGTAACGCACAGAAATAATGATGGTAGAGCAAAATGGATTGGACACCTCCGCATAAAATTAAAAGTAATTTTGATTTTTGCATGTCCGTCTGTCCGTCCGTGCGCACAATAACTCGAGAACGCGTCCACTTAGAAAGCTGAAATTTTGTACACGGACATTAAAAAATAAAAGTAAAATTAAGTTCGAAAATGAGACAAATCGGGCAACCCATTCTTGGTGTTGCCATATAAAATTTTTGGTTTTTTACATATACTTTGAAAGCGATCAGTCCTAGACATTTTTACTGTACTAAAAACTTCTTCAGAATAAGAAATCCTATAAAATTGGTTATAATCATTTTTTCTGTCCGACGAGCCGTTCTAGAGATATATGCGAGATGCTAAATGTCACTTTTGAAAGCATAAAACCACGCTAAACGTCAAAACTACTAAACGCACCAAGACACTACGCTAACAAACCGTAGCGTAAAAATGTGCACACCGGTGTGCACATTTTGGGCGGCTGAACGCTGCGGTGTGATTTGATGTGCTGAGGAAATGACAACGCTTTGGTCGCCTGAACGACATTATGTGACATTCTGCGTGCGGCTGAACGCACGGCAGGTGCTATCCCTACTTTTTCAATGATGTGATGTGCGCACCGATGTGCTAAAAAGCACATCGGTGTGTACACCTGAACGCACGGCTGGGCGAACAGTGCACATCAGTTTGAAATTCCGCCGCCTTTCCCGTTTTCCACAGTTTTTACACAGTTACCCTTTAACTTCTGTTCACGAGCGCGATACAATACCGTGCGATTTTTTAGTGGCGTCCTGCTCTTGCTATAGGTATATTTTGTTTTGTTTTTTATTGTTTATTGGAAAATTTTCCTTTTATAATTACGACATTTTTTAGTCATGACTAGTACTTAAGTTTAACCACTTCAACAATCGAGCTCTTAAATTTATTTAAGTCTTTTTCAATTTTACACTCATTAGTTAGACTATTAAACATTTTCAAACCATTTATCATTAGAATATTTTGTGTTTTTGTTTTCTTACATGGTATTACTCTAAAATCGTCTCTATTTCTTAATTCGTATCTAACAGTCTCACTTATATATTGTATTACATTTATCAAGTAATTAGGCAATAGATTATTCTTGAGTTTAAAAATATATATTACTACCTTGTAGCAAACTTAGCTTTTCCTTCATCACAGCAACAGGTGTCAGTCTACTACATTTCAGAATTATTCGCCTCGCTCTATTTTGCAGTTTTTGTAGTCTATTTACCGTTGTAGTATTTCCACAGAACAAAATTGTAGCAAAGTAGTCAAAGTGGGACAGGATCAACGTATTATAAACGCAGATTGCTGTTTTGAGGTCTTGAAATTTCCTAATTCTTTTCATAAAGCCTACTTTCTTCGCTATCTTACAACATAGTTTGTTTATATGGGATGAAAAGCTCAATTTATTTTATTGTCCACCACAATCCCAAGGTATTTAACTTCCTCCACAACTTCTACCTGTGTGTCTCTGATTCCTTATCATTTATTACCATGCATTTTGTTTTCGATACGTTTAGCTTTAGCTTGTTCATGTTAATCTATATTTCGATACTTTCCAGGTCTTGTAACTTTCGCCTGCATTCACCAATGTCCTTTCTAGTTTTGTACACCAGTGTGTCGTCCGCGAATAGCACTACTTCAGAATATTTTTCCACATTTGGGAGGTCGTCAATATACACAAAACCAACAGCGTACTCAGGACTGTGCTTTGGGGGACCCCAATGCTGCATTCGACAGGCGCGGACGTATAAGACTCCAGTTTAGTCTCAAACCATTTTTTTTCTTTTGGCTTAATGCCATATCTGTCTAGTTTTTTTAATAAAATGTTGCGGCTTATGGTTTCAAACGCTCCCTTCAGGTCTAAGAAAACTGCATTAACCAGCTGGCCAACGTCTATTTATTTATTTATTTAGTCTACCAATTTTAACAATCTTACAGACAGGAAATATTAATATTTACATATAAGCTATGTATACATTATGCAAGCATTAGCAACAATCATAGACATCATTAAATATCATTATTAACATAATCTAGACATCATTATACTTGAGGAATCATTAATTATAGAAATTATTATAGATATGTACATTAATTAATAGCTAACTTTTTTCCTTAGAAATATACTTAGACACATGTCAATTACAGAGTTATATAGAATTATATCGTATTACAAAGTTATATCGAATATATCCTTAGAAAACACAATTAAATGTTGATTGAACAATTGATTAATAGCAAGGGTTAAGTGATAATGCAGAAAATGGAAGGAGAAGCACAGGACCAATTTGAGGTGGAAATCGAACGCACGACCCCAAGGATGGTAGCCAGCGATCTTACCAACTGAGCTACCGAGGTCATCCTTCATCCATTCCAGAACGACCAAATTTAAAGTTGGTTCACCAGAGTGCTTCGGTCTAAACCCTGATTGATGCTCCACTAGCACTTTGTGCTTGCATATGTATTCTTCAACTTGAATCTGGACTGTTTTTTCCAGGGAGTCGAAACCTGTCAAATTTAGGTTGTTTTAACCGGTCTTGACTTCGGTACCGAAATCAAATGGGACCGAAATAACGAGATCTCAATAAAATGTGAGGCTTAAGTTTACATCACCGAATATCACCGAATGTCTTTAAACTTGCTATCCCTACTTTTTCAATGATGTGATGTGCGCACCGTTTGATATAACCTGCCATGCGTTCAGCCGCACGCAGAATGTCACATAATGTCACATTTTTACACACCATGTCGTTCAGTCGACCAAAGTTCCTTTTCACTCACAAATCGCAAATATGAAAACGAAATTTGTCGGAAAGTTATAGTTTCTGAGATAATCGGCTTTAAAATTCCCGAACTTTGTACTGCACTTCACACCACAATTTGACATTCTCACAATTAATTAAATCTTCTTCTTTAGTAAGAAGTATACAAGTAGTGTAAACAACCTTCCGAACATTCGGCTTACCAGCATTGCGTGTTTTTATTCATTACAAATATTCAATTGATGTGTAGTAAGCAGCATTTAGTATGTGTGTTTCTTTAATAAATGGTTTTCTATTCCATTTTAACTAAATGCTGCTTTACTACACATCAATTGAAAATTTGTAATGAATAAAAAAACGCAGTGCTGGTAACCCGAATGTTCGGAAAGTTGTTTACACTACTTGTATACTTGTTACGAAAAAGAAGAACAAGAGTGAATTAATTGTGAGAATGTCAAATTGTGTTGCGGAGTGAGGAGAGAACTAAAGGAGGCGACATGTGATGAAAAAAGCGTAGCAACTTTCGTTCTTCTTCTTGTTTTTGTGAGGTGTCAGAGGCGGCGTTAAAAATTGTTGATGCCTTAAATATCACAACTCGAAAATTCAAACACATTTCTTAGAAACTCTGCACAATTTTCCGCACCACCCACTGACAAGTATATAAATGGGCTGACTGATCTCCTAATGCATGTGGCATCAGTTATGATTTCAGAAATTATGCTCTCACTGACGATCGATATATTTAAATTATTTGCGAATTTACTTATATACGCATGTCAGTGGAATTTACCACAAAAGTATTTTTAAAGCATTTTCCTCAACACAGCTTGTTGTATCTAAATCTTCGAGCACATATAACTTTTTTATATTACTAACACTTAGTCCAATAGTCATTAACCATTTCCTATAAAAAGTAAATTATCCATTTGTAACTACGTCTCTGCGCCAAACACACTTCGTGGCTCTTTGTTTACATAAAAGTGACAGTTTAACCCCTGCCAAAATCAATTTTTGGCTACGCTGCCACACATATACTTTACTATGGGATGTCGCCTCCTTCAGTTCTCTCCTCAAAGAGTGCAGTACAAAGTTCGGGAATTTTAAAGTCGATTATCTCGGAAACTAACTTTCCGACAAATTTCGTTTTCATATTTGTGATTTGTGAGCAAAAAGGAACTAGTGTACAAAGTTTAAAGAAATTCGGTCATATTCGGTGATGTAAGCTTGTTCCATTTCGGTTGTTGGGTGTTCCTATGAATTTTACCTTGTCATGTCATTTCAAGTGAGGTAACAACAACGCCTTATTATGGTGGTCATAAGAACCATGGTGCGTTCCCCGACACCATAACGTCTTGTCTTAGAATATAGAGAAAACAGGAAGTGTTGATACCTTTGCTACATGCATTGCAAAGGTATCAACACTTCCTGAGCGTGGCTTTTCTTAGAGTTGCTTGAAATAGGACAAATATATGATAACATTTTTGATTTCGTACTATGTTATTAACATTACTTGATAATTTTTTAAATATAGTATATACATAATGTAAAAGTACTTAACTTGAAAAAGGGTGAATTTAATTTGCAAAAGGATTCATTTAATTTGCAGGAGGGTGAATAATGTCAAAAACCTGTAGCAAAGAACATATAACTTAACAAGAAGCTTCATCTGGCTTTTCAAAATGCATAAGCTGTATGCTTAATTGTGGAAGTGGTCGGGAGGTAGCAGACGGAAAGAAGCAAAGATTTGAGACTGAGAGAATATTGCTTCGTTCTCTCTGTTCTCCGACACAACATCCACAGCTGTACACAAGCCGACGTTAGCGGCGTACGTTCATGCACTGACTGTGATTAAGGTATATAGAATACAAGTATTCCCATTACGAACCACGTTCCGCCATTAGTGACGAAATATCGTGAAAATGTATAGGAAAGGACGGTACAAAGAACACAATACTCTCTGCGCTCTCTCTGTCTTTCCTATAGAAATGTATATACATTAGTTACGACATTACGTCACAGAATATGTGCTAAAGTTTTAATGGAAATACCTTGTATTCTATATACCTCGACTGTGACTAGCATGCTTGTCGGCCACCAATTCTTATCCCCGTCCGCTCATCTTAGTATTCTCCCCCTGTTCTACAGCAGTGCAAAGTGAATGAAAATTCTCTCAAACAAATTGTTATGGCAAACGGGCCAGCCCACACGAGTATTCTTGATGCAGTATGCACAATGTCAAACCGATTTTCTGGGAAAGAGGTAGAAGACGCAAAGAGAACTCGCAGTGCAATGCATGAGCATTATGCGGAGCGCTTGCTCTGGCCGCCCACCATGAGTCGTCAAAGCGCTGGCTGCTCTGTAGTGCTGGTAGCAAAGAGTTTTCGTGTATTTTGTGAGAGCGAATCGTAATATCACGATCCGCCATATAAAACGTTTCAATATAAGAGATGCGCATTCTTTTTGTTATTATATGTTCTTTACTAATATTTACTTTTTGGACGCTTTTTGGCTGTTGGTGAACGAACCCCATTATAAAGGTGATAGTGAAAATAAGTTATGATAAATTGATCGCTGTTGAATTTCAAGAAATAATGGAAATATTGAAACGCACCGATGATTAACATTTACTGCTTTTGGGTGTTATCTGGTAGAATTGCTGTATATTAGAGGTTAGAAGTCACGAATCGTTACAAAACGTTATATGTGAACAAATTGAAATTAGTTCCATTTCAGAAAGCAAGCTAATTTCTGGAATTTTCAAAATTTCATATATCAAAAGTAAGTTTCACACTCCAATTTTTTAATTAAACAATATTTCATTGGAGCTTTTGCGGTTACTTACATTATCTAAATTTTTCGAAGAAATGACTTAAATTTTGTTTTTTTTTTTTTTTTTTTTCAGAGTAAAACTAAAACATTTTGAAAAGTTTGCGGATACAACTGAGGCTTTGTCTGCCGCAACTGCTGCAATAGAAGGAAAAATTTCTAAGCCTTTAAAGAAAACATTAAAAAAACTTGTTAGCTCTGATGTACAATCGCAACTGTTAGTGGCTGATTCCAAATTAGGAAACGCTATTAAGGAAAAATTTGATCTGCAGTGTTTATGTAATACCGGTGTGCATGAGTTATTGCGATGCATTAGGGTTCAATCGGATAGCTTACTTTCTGGTTTGCCTAAGAAAGAAATGACTGCAATGGCACTTGGTTTAGCACATTCTTTATCACGGTATAAATTAAAATTTTCGCCTGACAAAATTGATACAATGATCGTTCAAGCGCAATGTTTGCTTGATGATTTAGATAAAGAATTGAACAATTATATTATGCGTGCGAGAGAATGGTAAGTAACTTTCTAATTTAAACCTTTATTGACGAATTAATTAAAATTATGAATCTTTAACATCCTCACAAATCTATAAATGTTGTGCATTAAAAATTGCTTATTGAGTTTTTTTTTTCTCTGAAAAACAAAATATTTATTTTTGATTAGTTAGAAGTTGTGGACATTAAAGAAAAATATTGATAAATATACATTTGTTTTGCATTGGCAATCTCCGCGTATTGCTTTGTTGCACAGTAAAACTACTTTTCTTTAACCCTCCAACAGACATATTCACTAGGAACTTCTAACCGTCCCCGTAGCAGCTTGCAAGAACGACAAAACTAGAAAATATTTAGTGATATAAAAAATATGATGATCACTTATAATGATTTTAAGAAGAAAAGCTTAGATGTGAGTTTTATTCTTGACTGAAAGGCGTAAAACTCAAATTTAATAATTCAATTTTTTTTTTGTATGTGATCATATATGACAGTTGGGGACTTTCTGTGATCAGTTTTCGCGTGGGCTTTTTTCGTGTACGTTTTTTCTGATTATTTTATAAACCATCCACTGAAACATCTACATTATGTCCCATATCTAAATAATAATGATATATGTAATAAAAAACTACAGTTTAAATGTTGCGCAATTCAAGTGATGATAAGCCAATGGTTTCGCTTTTAATATGAAGACGATGATTAACTTTCTTTGGCTGTCTGATCAAGCAACAAATTCACTCATGTACCGTTCCGTTCATATGTTCCTTTTTTTTGTAATTGTTATTGTGAATATTTATAGATTATTTTAAACGCCCTTTGTATTTTTTCATGCTGGATTTCAGGGGAGTTCATTATATTTTATTGGATATAAGTTCAATTATGAAAACAGCGAAATTAGTAAAATCAAAATTAAGATAAATAAAAACAAAACATTAATTTATTAGGAACTTTAAATGCAATTTACGGAAAGTTTAAGAAAGTTCTCTAACTTGTTTCCAAGTTAGTACAATTTTGGCATTTAAAACTGCTAGTTTGATATAAAACGAATTATTGCACGTAAAGCAGGTTTTCATTAGATCACATTGTCACGTAATTATACATATTGGACTAGTTTTTCGTCTAGGGCAACGATTTTGGACTCACAAAAACTGTGAAAGACTACGATTCCAACGTTTCGTAAGAAAAGTCAGCAAGCCTCCAGATGAGCGTCCAGTCCAGAAGCCATACTGGCGATCGTTGATGAGTTCATTGGTTTCTAGATACGTTAAGGATTATTATGGTTCTTGTTAGAACGAGTGGTGGTGGACGTACACGTTGGTCTCACAGCTCACTCCTAGGTAGCATTTCGGTCAAGGCACCGCGACTAGTTGTGGAGTGTGCGGGGTGGATGAAAAAAAGGAAAGTTGTGCTACCACTCGCCATACCATATACATCAGTTACCTTAGAGATTCTCGTGAGAATCTGGTAATATCGATCCTCATCGTGCCTCCTCCTGTAGTATCGCTGATACAAATTCCGATAACCCTAAAAAATAAAACCTGAAACTAGCGGAGTGTTGAACCTAGTTCATCTTCATCATGAGAAGGCTTCGGGAAAGAGACAGAAGAAATGATATTCTCGCATCATTATGCTATAATTCAATTTATTAACCTAAGTTCCCTTCTAAGCAACTAGCTTTTCTTTTCTTAAAGAAAATTGCAAATCAATATTTTTCATTGGTTATTGAATACGATTTTATCGACAAAATTTAAGACAATTAAACAATATAAAAACAAGTAAAATAGCTGGAATTGGTCTAAGACCTGTCTGGGATCTGTCAGGTGTTAAGTGTGGTGTGCAATCGTATTTTGCAAATATAGTGTGTTTAAGTGTTTTTAGTTATTTTCTGGTACTCTTTTAGTGGCTTTAGTTTGTCTAGTTTGATTATTGTATATTTTTCTTGGTTGCATTTAATCTATACTTGTGTAAATTAATATTCTTAGTGCTAGTGCGATTCTAACCTCACTTTCTGTGTTAAACGTGATTTTGTGTAATTCCCTTTCTAAATTTTTCTCACCGCGTCGGTGATTTAATCATAATTTTATTTAAGTATGGATTGCTGTGGTTTTTGCCGCGCCGACCTCGATGGCTCTTCCGTGTTTATACCTTGCAACGGTGTCTGCGGTAAAGCGTTCCACACCTCCTGCGTTAAGCTCGAGAAGGTTGCTTTAAATCTGTTAAAAAAGACTCGCAATTTATTGTGGGTCTGCGATTCTTGTGGGCGAGCCCCAGTCCATACTTTTTTGATACTCTCGCGTTGTACAGGGGTGACCTGGACAACCTTAAGAGCATGGTGGTTGGCTTATCGGACAAGGTTAACCTTAATGCTCAGTTAATTGTGCAAAAAAGGCTTGACTGCACAATTTCAACTGTCGTTGACTGCCCTCAAAAATCGAATCCTGTTCCAAAGAAAACAAAAAAAACTTACTCCGCGCATGCAAAAACCATTTTAATTGCAGCCAAATTGACGTTCCCAGTTTTTAACACTCTTGACATTGAACTCATTGTTCTTAAGTTGTCTCTCTTAAAATACGACTTATACATATTATGTTGCTTTATTCCTCCAGACTCCATAAACAGCGTTGATGACAAAGGTCAAAATATTTACGACCTACTCACTTCAACATCTAATTTTATTCACGGCAAGATGCAACCTCTTGACGAACTACTACTTATTGGTGATTTTAACTTACCCAATATACAATGGGTACTTAATGAAGATGACGATGAATATCTTCCTCTTAATAACCTGTCTACAAAGGAATCACTATTCCTGGACAATATGTCATCTCTCGGTCTCAGTCAAATCAGTAATGTAAAGAATGACATGGGTAGGCAATTAGACCTGGTTTTCTCTACTGACGCGGGTAACTCTTTAGTCGAACCTAGCCCAGTTATAATGTCTACTCTTGACAAATATCACCCCCCTCTACTAATTTCATATTGTTATGAAACTGAAAACATTACTATTTGTGACGAAACACAATACTTCTTCAATTTTAGAAAGGCTAACTTTTCGGAACTCTCCAGTAGATTTATGTCTATTAATTTCAACACATTACTATCCAGCAGCAGTGTTGACGAAGACGTTTCTAAATTTTACATAATTATTTTCGATTTATTTTCCTCTCACGTTCCTCGCGAGCGACAGCGGTCCTCTAAAACATCTCCGCCATGGTTCAATAAAGAACTTAAACATCTCAAAAATAAAAAGAATAAATTGTGGAAAAGTTACATGAGGGACAAAGACTTAATAAGTCACAACAATTTCCTCACATCCTATAATGAGTTCAAAGAACTTTCCTGTACACTTTATGATGAGTATATTCAAAACATGCGCGCGAAATTATTTCGTGACCCACGTATATTTTTTAAGTTTATCAATATGAAGAAAAAAACAGACAACTACCCCAATACCATGAGGTACAAAAATTCTGCTAGTGATGATTCATCTGAAATTTGCAATATGTTTGCTTCATTTTTTGACAATGCATTTTCTTCGTCAAATTTCCTTCCTCGAAATGTCAACTTTAGTCATATGAACGATTCTCATAATGTTTCCTTCACTATCCCTACAATTGCGCAAGAGGATCTACTCGATCATATTAACGGCCTTCCAAATGACTTAACAACGGGCCCTGATGGCATCCCTCCAGCTTTCTATAAGTCATGTTGCCATGCCCTTACAGCTCCGCTGAGAATTATTTTCCAAAAATCAATTAATAGTGGTTGTTTTCCTCAGCTATGGAAAAATTATTTTATCATACCTATCCACAAAAAAGGTAGTAAAAGTGAAATTTCTAACTATAGGCCTATCGCAAAATTGTCTTGTATGCCAAAATTATTCGAATCTATTATTTACTCTCAGCTATCAATTTCCTGCAAGAATTTTCTTTCTTCAAACCAACATGGGTTTATTTCGGGCAGGTCTACAACAACTAACCTGT
Source organism: Dioctria linearis (assembly GCA_963930735.1). Lineage (NCBI taxonomy): Eukaryota > Metazoa > Arthropoda > Insecta > Diptera > Asilidae > Dioctria > Dioctria linearis. The sequence goes on along the minus strand of OZ005742.1, from coordinate 118,060,512 downwards.
TGGAATTTGTCTCGGATGCCATTGGCGGGTTTGCAAAAGGTTATCAGACAGATTGTATTTATACTGACTTTAGTAAATCGTTCGACAAGTTATCTCACTCCGTGATACTCTTTAAAACGGAAAAGTATGGGTTTCACCCAACATTTATAAAATGGACGGAGTCTTATTTTAATAACAGAACATATCAAATATTATTCCGTCATTCCATCTCTAGAGTCCTGAAAGCTTCGTCCGGAGTACCTCAAGGGAGTCACTTGGGCCCGTTGTTTTTTATTCTATCTATTGACGACATTGTCTCTGTTGTGAGGCACTGCAAAGTATTGATTTATGCTGACGATATTAAACTTTTCGCTCAGATTAAATCTGTTAACGATTGTGAACTGATACAGGATGAACTTCACAAGTTTTACGTTTGGTGCAAAAACAATAATTTGGCTCTCAATATCGACAAATGTGAGGTTATGACTTTCCACAGGAATCAGAAACCGATCACTTATGATTATGTGTTCTCGGATTCCACGATTCGCCGTCGCGAGGGTGCTGTTTGTGACTTGGGTGTCAAATGTGACCATAGATTGAATTTTATCTCTCACATTAACTACATGGTATCTAAGAGTAACTCTATGCTGGGCTTTATCAAACGTTGGTCTCGAGAATTCTCGAATCCCACCATAACATTGCGTTTGTACACTTGTTTTGTGAGACCTCTCCTTGAATACGCTAGCCAGGTCTGGTCTCCATTTTACGGTACACACGTCGACCGCATCGAGTCTGTTCAGCGGAACTTCCTGCGCTTCGCTCTTAGGCACCTACCCTGGAATAATTCATTGATACTTCCCCCTTATGAGGATCGCTTGAAGCTTTTGAATATGCACTCCCTTGAAAAACGTCGCATGGTTGCCGATGTAACTTTTGTGCATCAACTCTTAAACTCGAATATTGATTCTCCCCTACTACTTAGCAAAATCTCTTTCCGTGATAGTGGGCACAATCTAAGAAGGTTACCTCTGTTGCATGTTAACTCCGCAAGATCCAACTTTAGTATGTATGAACCCATCAATCGCATGTGTATTGTTGTTAATATTAAGGCTGAGCATTTTGACGTTGGCATATCCAAGCATGTTTTAAAAAAACGTCTATTTAATACTTAATTTTCTGTTTCCATGTTGCATTGCATGTCATCTCATTCGGTGTTTGGGTTATGTTTACTTTAACATACTAATACTAACATCGACTAAGTGATGAAACGCATATATTGTTGAGACGTTTATTTATTAAACGTGTCCATGCAGCGAGCTTGTGTTAAGCTGGATCTGATAGTCAATAAAAAAAAAGACCAATTCTTGTGATACCCTAGATGAATGGCAGTATACAATTTCGTATGGTCACCCATCTATGCAAGTTTGTTTTTTGAGTGGTTTTTCGCATATACATACATATTTCTAGAACTGATCGTTCTCACAGTAATGTAAAAAAACCTAAATTTTTATATGGCAACACCAAGAAGGGGTTGCCCGATTTGGTCCATATTTGAAATTCTATTTGCTATTACTATGAAAACACCATGTACTACATTTAAGGCAGTATCGAAATATGTAGTGGAAAACGAAATTTTGTATGGCAACCCCACAAAGGAGTGGCCCGCTTTGTCTCATTTTCGAACTTAATTTTACTTTTTTTTTAAAAGTCCGTGTAGAAAATTTCAGCTCTCTAAGTATATGTGCTCTCGAGTTATCGTGCGCACAGACGGACAGACGGACGGACATGCAAAAATCAAAATAACTTTTAATATTATGCGTGGGTGTCCAATCCATTTTTCTCTACCATCATTATTTCAAGGTGTTACAAACGGAATGACAAACTTAGTATACCCTATAGATTTCATCTAGGGTACAAAAAGTATAGTTACATCTTTAAGTGAACATTACTATAATTCTGTAAATCTGTATGTGGAGCACTTGTCTGTCTGTCTCGGATTGTGTTTTTTAATTTGGCGCATTGCCATGGTTTTTTTTTGTATGTGACCATTTATGACAGTTGGGTTCTTTCTGTGATCAGTTCTCGCTTTTATTTTATAAACCATCCACTGACAACATTATGTCCTATTTATCCAAATAATAATAATATATGCAATATAAAAACTGTACAGTTTAAATTTTGTGCCATTCAAATGATGATAACCGAATGGTTTCGCTTTTAATATGAAGACGATGATCTCTTTGCCAGGTGAAGTATTATAAAAATTACTCGCCGTCTGATAATATTTCAAAAGGAAGTGAGAATCCCTTTCATTCTCAACGATTCTGCACGAAGGTACAACACTATCATAAATGCGCAAAAGAAAAAAAAACAACAAAAAGTGCCCAGTTAAACTAATGACATGATAACGTTTTTGTTTTATGTAGAAGGCAAATATGTATTATTAAAATATAAAAAGTATAGTTACATCTTTAAGTGAAAATTACTATAATTCTGTAAATCTGTATGTGGAGCACTTGTCTGTCTGCCTAGGATTTTTTTTTTAATTTGCCGCATTGGCATGGTTTTTTTTTTTTTTTGTATGTGATCATTTATTACAGTTGGGTTCTTTCTGTGATCAGTTCTCGCGTGTGCTTTTTCATGTTCGTTTTTTGTGATTCAAATATTTTATAAACCATCCACTGAAACATCTACATTATGTCCCATATCCAAATAATAATAATATATGCAATATAAAAACTGTACAGGTTAAATTTTGTACAGAAGCAATGATATTCTCGCATCATTATGCTATAATTCAATTTATTAACCTAAGTTCCCTTCTAAGCAACTAGCTTCTCTTTTATTAAAGAAAATTGCAAATCAATATTTTTCATTGGTTATTGAATACGATTTTATCGACAAAATTTAAGACAATTAAACAATATAAAAACAAGTAAAATATCTGGAATTGGTCTAAGACCTGTCTGGGATCTGTCAAGTATTAAGTGTGGTGTGCAATCGTATTTTGCAAATATAGTGTGTTTAAGTGTTTTTAGTTATTTTCTGGTACTCTTTTAGTGGCTTTAGTTTGTCTAGTTTGTTTATTGTATATTTTTCTTGGTTGCATTTAATCTATACTTGTGTAAATTAATATTTTTAGTGCTAGTGCGATTCTAACCTCACTTTCTGTGTTAAACGTGATTTTGTGTAATTCCCTTTCTAAATTTTTCCCACCGCGTCGGTGATTTAATCATAATTTTATTTAAGTATGGATTGCTGTGGTTTTTGCTGCGCCGACCTCGATGGCTCTTCCGTGTTTATACCTTGCAACGGTGTCTGCGGTAAAGCGTTCCACACCTCCTGCGTTAAGCTCGAGAAGGTTGCTTTAAATCTGTTAAAAAAGACTCGCAATTTATTGTGGGTCTGCGATTCTTGTGGGCGAGCCCCAGTCCATACTTTTTTGATACTCTCGCGTTGTACAGGGGTGACCTGGACAACCTTAAGAGCATGGTGGTTGGCTTATCGGACAAGGTTAACCTTAATGCTCAGTTAATTGTGCAAAAAAGGCTTGACTGCACAATTTCAACTGTCGTTGACTGCCCTCAAAAATCGAATCCTGTTCCAAAGAAAACAAAAAAAACTTACTCCGCGCATGCAAAAACCATTTTAATTGCAGCCAAATTGACGTTCCCAGTTTTTCTAACACTCTTGACATTGAACTCATTGTTCTTAAGTTGTCTCTCTTAAAATACGACTTATACATATTATGTTGCTGTATTCCTCCAGACTCCATAAACAGCGTTGATGACAAAGGTCAAAATATTTACGACCTACTCACTTCAACATCTAATTTTATTCACGGCAAGATGCAACCTCTTGACGAACTACTACTTATTGGTGATTTTAACTTACCCAATATACAATGGGTACTTAATGAAGATGACGATGACTATCTTCCTCTTAATAAACTGTCTACAAAGGAATCACTATTCCTGGACAATATGTCATCTCTCGGTCTCAGTCAAATCAGTAATGTAAAGAATGACATGGGTAGGCAATTAGACCTGGTTTTCTCTACTGACGCGGGTAACTCTTTAGTCGAACCTAGCCCAGTTATAATGTCTACTCTTGACAAATATCACCCCCTCTACTAATTTCATATTGTTATGAAACTGAAAACATTACTATTTGTGACGAAACACAATACTTCTTCAATTTTAGAAAGGCTAACTTTTCGGAACATTCCAGTAGATTTATGTCTATTAATTTCAACACATTACTATCCAGCAGCAGTGTTGACGAAGACGTTTCTAAATTTTACATAATTATTTTCGATTTATTTTCCTCTCACGTTCCTCGCGAGCGACAGCGGTCCTCTAAAACATCTCCGCCATGGTTCAATAAAGAACTTAAACATCTCAAAAATAAAAAGAATAAATTGTGGAAAAGTTACATGAGGGACAAAGACTTAATAAGTCACGACAATTTCCTCACATCCCATAATGAGTTCAAAGAACTTTCCTGTACACTTTATGATGAGTATATTCAAAACATGCGCGCGAAATTATTTCGTGACCCACGTATCTTTTTTAAGTTTATCAATATGAAGAAAAAACAGACAACTACCCCAATACCATGAGGTACAAAAATTCTGCTAGTGATGATTCATCTGAAATTTGCAATATGTTTGCTTCATTCTTTGACAATGCATTTTCTTCGTCAAATTTCCTTCCTCGAAATGACAACTTTAGTCATATGAACGATTCTCATAATGTTTCATTCACTATCCCTACAATTGCGCAAGAGGATATACTCGATCATGTTAACGGCCTTCCAAATGACTTCACAACGGGCCGTGATGGCATCCCTCCAGCTTTCTATAAGTCATGTTGCCATGCCCTTACAGCTCCGCTGAGAATTATTTTCCAAAAATCAATTAATAGTGGTTGTTTTCCTCAGCTATGGAAAAATTATTTTATCATACCTATCCACAAAAAAGGTAGTAAAAGTGAAATTTCTAACTATAGGCCTATCGCAAAATTGTCTTGTATGCCAAAATTATTCGAATCTATTATTTACTCTCAGCTATCAATTTCCTGCAAGAATTTTCTTTCTTCAAACCAACATGGGTTTATTTCGGGCAGGTCTACAACCACTAACCTGTTGGAATTTGTCTCGGATGCCATTGGCGGGTTTGCAAAAGGTTATCAGACAGATTGTATTTATACTGACTTTAGTAAATCGTTCGACAAGTTATCTCACTCCGTGATACTCTTTAAAACGGAAAAGTATGGGTTTCACCCAACATTTATAAAATGGACGGAGTCTTATTTTAATAACAGAACATATCAAATATTATTCCGTCATTCCATCTCTAGAGTCCTGAAAGCTTCGTCCGGAGTACCTCAAGGGAGTCACTTGGGCCCGTTGTTTTTTATTCTATCTATTGACGACATTGTCTCTGTTGTGAGGCACTGCAAAGTATTGATTTATGCTGACGATATTAAACTTTTCGCTCAGATTAAATCTGTTAACGATTGTGAACTGATACAGGATGAACTTCACAAGTTTTACGTTTGGTGCAAAAACAATAATTTGGCTCTCAATATCGACAAATGTGAGGTTATGACTTTCCACAGGAATCAGAAACCGATCACTTATGATTATGTGTTCTCGGATTCCACGATTCGCCGTCGCGAGGGTGCTGTTTGTGACTTGGGTGTCAAATGTGACCATAGATTGAATTTTATCTCTCACATTAACTACATACATGGTATCTAAGAGTAACTCTATGCTGGGCTTTATCAAACGTTTGTCTCGAGAATTCTCGAATCCCACCATAACATTGCGTTTGTACACTTGTTTTGTGAGACCTCTCCTTGAATACGCTAGCCAGGTCTGGTCTCCATTTTACGGTACACACGTCGACCGCATCGAGTCTGTTCAGCGGAACTTCCTGCGCTTCGCTCTTAGGCACCTACCCTGGAATAATTCATTGAAGCTTTTGAATATGCACTCCCTTGAAAAACGTCGCATGGTTGCCGATGTAACTTTTGTGCATCAACTCTTAAACGCGAATATTGATTCTCCCCTACTACTTAGCAAAATCTCTTTCCGTGATAGTGGGCACAATCTAAGAAGGTTACCTCTGTTGCATGTTAACTCCGCAAGATCCAACTTTAGTATGTATGAACCCATCAATCGCATGTGTATTGTTGTTAATATTAAGGCTGAGCATTATGACGTTGGCATATCCAAGCATGTTTTAAAAAAAACGTCTATTTAATACTTAATTTTCTGTTTCCATGTTACATTGCATGTCATCTCATTCGGTGTTTGGGTTATGTTTACTTTAACATACTAATACTAACACCGACTAAGTGATGAAACGCATGTATTGTTGAGACGTTTATTTATTAAACGTGTCCATGCAGCGAGCTTGTTTAAGCTGGATCTGATAGTCAATAAAAAAAAAAGACCAATTCTTGTGATACCCTAGATGAATGGCAGTATACAATTTCGTATGGTCACCCATCTATGCAAGTTTGTTTTTTGAGTGGTTTTTCGCATATACATACATATTTCTAGAACTGATCGTTCTCACAGTAATGTAAAAAAACCTAAATTTTTATATGGCAACACCAAGAAGGGGTTGCCCGATTTGGTCCATATTTGAAATTCTTTTTGCTATTACTGTGAAAACACCATGTACTAAATTTAAGGCAGTATCGAAATATGTAGTGGAAAACGAAAGTTTTGTATGGCAACCCCACAAAGGAGTTGCCCGATTTGTCTCATTTTCGAACTTAATTTTACTTTTTATTTTAAAGTCCGTGTAGAAACATGCAAAAATCAAAATAACTTTTAATATTATGCGTGGATGTCCAATCCATTTTTATCTACCATCATTATTTCAAGGTGTTACAAACGGAATGACAAACTTAGTATACCCTATAGATTTCATCTAGGGTACCAAAAATTTTGTTACATCTTTAAGTGAAAATTACTATAATTCTGTAAATCTGTATGTGGAACACTTGTCTGTCTGTCTAGGATTGTTTTTTTTAATTTGGCGCATTGGCATGGTTTTTTTTTTTTTTTTTTTTTTGTATGTGACCATTTACGACAGTTGGGTTCTTTCTGTGATCAGTTCTCGCGTGGGCTTTTTTATGTACGTTTTTTGTGATTCAAATATTTTATAAACCATCCACTGACAACATTATGTCCTATTTATCGAAATAATAATAATATATGCAATATAAAAACTGTACAGTTTAAATTTTGTGCCATTCAAGTGATGATAAGCCAATGGTTTCGCTTTTAATATGAAGACGATGATTAACTTTCTTTGGCTGTCTGATGGAGCAACAAATTCATTCGTGTACCGTTCCGTTCAATGTTCCTTTTTTTTGTAATCGTTATTGTGATTATTTATAGATTATTTTAATCGCCTTCTGTATTTGTTCATGCTGGGTTTCAGGGGAGTTCATTATATTTTAGTGGATATAAGTTCAATTATGAAAACAGCGAAGTTAGTAAAATTAAAATTAAGATAAATAAAAACAAAACATTAATTTATTATGAACTCTAAATGAAATTTAAGGAAAGTTTAAAAAAGTTATCTAACTTGTATCCAAGTTAGTACAATTTTGGCATTTAAAACTGCTAGTTTGATATAAATCGAATTATTGCACGTAAAGCAAGTTTTCATCCTGCGATCCTTAGATCACATTGTCACGTAATTATACATATTGGACTTGTTTTTCTCTAGGGCAACGATTTTGGACCCACCAAAATTGTGAACACTACTGGCGATCGTTGATGAGTTGATTGATTTCTAGATAATTTAAGGATTGTTATGGTTCCTGTTGGAACGAGTGGTGGTGGACGTACTGATTGGTCTGACAGCTCACTCCTAGGAAGCATTTTGATCAAGGCGGCACACTGGCACCTCGACTAGTTGCGAAGAGTGTTGTGTGGATGAAAAAAGGACACCTTTGCTACGACGCACCATACCACATACATCACTTACCTTAGCGGTCTTCGTGAGGACCTGGTAAAAGCGATCCTCTTCGTGCCTCCTCCCATAGCTTCGCTGATACATAATTCCGATAACCCTAAAAGACATTTAAACAACATAAAAATAAATCAATCATTTTTACACAACCCTTATACTATACCTAACTGTTGGCAGATTATTTTTTATTTAGTAAAGATAATATGTAGGTTTTTTTCTCGATTCAACGCAATTTCTCTTACGTAAGATAGGAAATCATAGGAGCATAGCTTTCGTTTAAGGGGGAAAATGCACCGAGAAATTTCGAAATTGTCGATTCTTTTTGTTTGGCTTTTCTTCAAGCTTAAGAACGTCTGGTGAAAGCCGCATGCAAAAATTCGAAAAAATAACTGAGTTATGCCCGATCTAGTCAGCGCCGCGCGGCCGAACAAAATTCAGGCGGAAATACGCCATTGGCCCTTTTGTAACATCGTCTGCGCAACCCGGCGTTATATCGAAAGTTTTCGTTCGGAAATAATATATTCGGTGAAAAATGGATAGAAAAAAGGTCTCGAAAATCTCAGAACCATTATAAGTATCGGCCGAATTGGAGTGGATTATTCTATGCAAGTTGAAGAATTTTGCGATTTACTCATTGCTCAACTTTCAAACGCGTTTTTCTCGAAATCATGTTTTTGAAGTCGGTACGCAAGATATCTCGAAAACTAATGAACCGATTGCAATTATCTTTTTTTGTGCTTATTCTACACATAATTATCTAGTCTTTGTCATATTGATTTTTTTTTTTAGTGGCTTAGTTTTTTTTAATCGGCGAAATAAGATCGTATTTTTCTCAAAAAATCGCTATGTTAATTCAAATGTCTGCCATTTTGTCAAAAATCGATATTTTAAAAATCGCACATGACAAAGACTAGATTATACTGTCCAGTTTAAAAATCTTGTTGTTTTTTTTTTTATTTGGATGATTACAGTTGAAGCTGCAGTGCGTACCGCGGAGGGCCTGTTTTTTGTGGTACTTTACGGACCAGAGGATTACTCGGCGAATATTTGATATTTTTCAATAAAAAAATGTTTATGTATTCTTGGAAATGTGTTTTATCATATAAAAAAGAATTGGTTTGATTACAGCTATAGATTGCCTTAAAAAAATCCAGAACAATGGCTATTTTTCGCGCTTCTCGGTGCGTTTTCCCCCTTAAGAGAACAATCTAGGAGATACGTTTAATATAGTTGTCGTTTTTTTCTCTTTGTCAGGTGAAGTATTATAAAAGTAACTCGCCGTCTGATTATATTTCAAAAGGGAGTGAGAATCCCTTTCATTCTGCACGAAGATAAAACACACTATTATCATCAATGCGTAAAAAAAAAAAAAAAAAAACAACAAAAAGTGCCCAGTTAGACTAATAACATGATAAAGTTTTTGTTTTATGTAGAAGGCAAATATGTATTATTAAAATATAAAAAGTATAGTTACATCTTTTAGTGAAAATTACTATAATTCTGTAAATCTGTATGTGGAGCACTTGTCTATCTGCCTAAGATTTTTTTTTTAATTTGCCGCATTGGCATGGTTTTTTTTTTTTTTTTATGTCATCATTTATTACAGTTGGGTTCTTTCTGTGATCAGTTCTCGCGTGGGCTTTTTCATGTTCGTTTTTTGTGATTAAAATATTTTATAAACCATCCACTGACAACATTATGTCCTATTTATCGAAATAATAATATTATATACGATATAACAACTGTACAGTTTAAATTTTGTGCCATTCAAGTGATGATAACCCAAAGGTTTCGCTTTTAATATGAAGACGATGATTAACTTTCTTTGGCTGTCTGATGGAGCAAAAAATTCATTCCTGTACCGTTCCGTTCATTTGTTCCTTTTTTTTTTTTTTTTTTTTTTTTTTTGTAATCGTTATTGTGATTATTTATAGATTATTTTAATCGCCTTCTGTATTTTTTCATGCTGGGTTTCAGGGGAGTTCATTATATTTTATTGGATATAAGTTCAATTATGAAAACAGCGAAGTTAGTAAAATCAAAATTAAGATAAATAAAAACAAAACATTAATTTATTAAGAACTTTAAATGAAATTTACGGAAAGTTTAAAAAAGTTATATAACTTGTATCCAAGTTAGTACAATTTTGGCATTTAAAACTGCTAGTTTGATATAAATCGAATTATTGCACGTAAAGCAAGTTTTCATTTTGCGATCCTTAGATCACATTGTCACGTAATTATATATATTGGACTTGTTTTTCTCTAGGGCAACGATTTTGGACCCACCAAAATTGTGAACACTACTAGCGATCGTTGATGAGTTGATTGATTTCTAGATAATTTAAGGATTGTTATGGTTCCTGTTAGAACGAGTGGCGGTGGACGTACAGGTTGGTCTGACAGCTCACTCCTAGGAAGCATTTTGATCAAGGCGGCACGCTGGCACCTCGACTAGTTGCGAAGAGTGTTGTGTGGATGAAAGAAAGGAAACCTTTGCTACCACGCACATTACCATATACATCACTTACCTTAGAGATCCTCGTGAGGACCTGGTAATATCGATCCTCTTCGTGCCTCCTCCCATAGCTTCGCTGATACATAATTCCGATAACCCTAAAAGACAGTTAAACAACAAAAATAAATCAATAATTTTTACACAACCCTTATACTATACCTAACTGTTGGCAGATTATTTTTTATTTAGAAAAGATAATATGTAGGTTTTTTTCTCGATTCAACGCAATTTCTCTTACGTAAGATAGGAAATCATGAAAGGAGCATAGCTTACGTTTAAGGGGGAAAATGCACCGAGAAATTTCGAAATTGTCGATTCTTTTTGTTTGGCTTTTCTTCAAGCTTAACCTCTTAAGAACATCTGGTGAAAGCCGCATGCAAAAATTCGAAAAAATAACTGAGTTATGGCCGATCTAGTCAGCGCCGCGCGGCCGAACAAAATTCAGGTGGAAATACGCCATTGGCCCCTATTGTAACATCGTCTGCGTAACCCGGCGTTATATCGAAAGTTTTCGTTCGGAAATAATATATTCGGTGAAAAGTGGATAGACTTGTCTGTCTGCCTCAGATTTTAGTTTGCCGCATTGGCATGGTTTGTTTTTTTTTTTTTTTGTATGTGATCATTTATTACAGTTGGGTTCTTTCTGTGATCTGTTCTCGCGTGGGCTTTTTTCATGTTCGTTTTTTTTGATTAAAATATTTTATAAACTATCCACTGACAACATTATGTCCTATTTATCGAAATAATAATAATATATGCAATATAAAAACTGCACAGTTTAAATTTTGTGCCATTCAAGTGATGATAACCCAAAGGTTTCGCTTTTAATATGAAGACGATGATTAACTTTCTTTGGCTGTCTGATGGAGCAAAAAATTCATTCCTGTACCGTTCCGTTCATTTGTTCCTTTTTTTTTTTTTTTTTTTTTTTTTTTTGTAATCGTTATTGTGATTATTTATAGATTATTTTAATCGCCTTCTGTATTTTTTCTTGCTGGGTTTCAGGGGAGTTCATTATATTTTATTGGATATAAGTTAAATTATGAAAACAGCGAAATTAATATCAAATATTTATTTAGTAAAATCAAAATTAAGATAAATAAAAACAAAACATTAATTTATTAAGAACTTTAAGTTTAAAAAAGTTATCTAACTTGTTTCCAAGTTAGTACAATTTTGGCATTTAAAACTGCTAGTTTGATATAAATCGAATTATTGCACGTAAAGCAAGTTTTCATTTTGCGATCCTTAGATCACATTGTCACGTAATTATACATATTGGACTTGTTTTTCTCTAGGGCAACGATTTTGGACCCACCAAAATTGTGAACACTACTGGCGATCGTTGATGAGTTGATTGAGATCTAGATAATTTAAGGATTGTTATGGTTCCTGTTAGAACGAGTGGTGGTGGACGTACTGATTGGTCTGACAGCTCACTCCTAGGAAGCATTTTGATCAAGGCGGCACACTGGCACCTCGACTAGTTGCGAAGAGTGTTGTGTGGATGAAAAAAGGACACCTTTGCTACGACGCACCATACCACATACATCACTTACCTTAGCGGTCTTCGTGAGGACCTGGTAAAAGCGATCCTCTTCGTGTCTCCTCCCATAGCTTCGCTGATACATAATTCCGACATCCCTAAAAGACATTTAAACAACATAAAAATAAATCAATCATTTTTATACAACCCTTATACTATACCTAACTGTTGGCAGATTATTTTTTATTTAGAAAAGATAATATGTAGGTTTTTTTCTCGATTCAACGCAATTTCTCTTACGTAAGATAGGAAATCATGAAAGGAGCATAGCTTTCGTTTAAGGGGGAAAATGCACCGAGAAATTTCGAAATTGTCGATTCTTTTTGTTTGGCTCTTCTTCAAGTAGGTTTGGTGGCTCTTCTTCAAGCCTAACCTCTTAAGAACGTCTGGTGAAAGCTGCATGCAAAAATTCGAAAAAATAACTGAGTTATTGTCAGCGCCGAGCGGCCGAACAAAATTCAGGTGGAAATACGCCATTGGCCCCTATTGTAACATCGTCTGCGTAACCCGGCGTTATATTGTTAAACTCCAAATGTTATAAAGCGAAATAAAAGGCCCGATCCGAATTAACACTTATTATATATTTCAATAAATTAATAACAATTACTGCGTCACACTGTGCACGGGAAATGCCCTGAATACTTATAATTTTGTTCTTACACGCCAACTAACCGACTGACTATATAAGCAACTTCTACTTCTACTGACGGACGACGATTGCCAAGAATGATGTCTGATTGCATACGTTTATATGAAGTTTCTGACTGTATACGTTTATACTGTATGAATTTTATGATTCTTCGTTAAGCGCGCAGTGGCGTACACTACATCACCCCCTTTCCAGTCGAAGACGATTATTTATAGAAAATTTTGATAACTTAGGACGTCATTCCGGGTCAGGCTTTGTCGGTTGAAAAATGCACTATTCTTTTGAGAATCCTAGATTCAACAGGTTCAGAAATGAATGCGGGTTTCAAGCGGTCGATCGATATTGTTACATTTTTACCCTTCATGCATACTACAAAAAACTTGCGACATCTGCGAACCACGGGGAAAGGTCCTTCATACGGTTGTCTCAGACTTCCTTTACCGTGATCTGATCTTACAAAGACATGATCGCAAGTGGTAAGGTCTTTCGGCATATAAACTACTGTATTCGTTTTTCTTGTTTCGGTTGGTCTCAGCTCACGTATTCTTTCTCTTAACTTTTGCACGAAAGTTGAAGGGGTCTATTTCCTTTGCATTTTCGGACACAAAGTATTCGGCGGGTAATTTTAGGGGTTGACCAAAAACCAACTCCGCTGGCGAACAATTGAGGTCGCTTTTGTGAAAGGCTCGTATGCCGAGTAAAACGAGTGGAAGGTCTTCACTCCAACAAGTGCTCTTTTCTTGACACTTCAAAGCAGCTTTCAATTGCCTGTGAAAGCGTTCTACCATTCCATTGGCTTGTGGATGGTAGGCCGTTGTCCGAATTCTATGTGAACCTAGAAATTTTGTCAAATTTTGGAAGAGTTTTGACTCAAACTGTGATCCTTGATCTGTTGTTATTTGCGCTGGGACGCCGAATCTGCTAACATATTCTCTGACGAAAGTCTCCGCGACTGTCGAAGCGGTTATGTCCTTTATTGGGTATGCTTCTGGCCAACGAGTGAACCGATCTATTATTGTTAGGATGTATGTATATCCTCCCGATTGCTCTAGTGGACCTACGAGATCCATATGTATATGCTCAAAGCGGTTATTTGGCATGGGAAAATCGAGGTTTGGGCTTTTGGTGTGCCTTTGAATTTTGGATCGCTGGCACGGAATGCAGGATTCAACCCATTGTTTAATGTCTGCGTTCATCTTCGGCCAGAAATAGCGAGTTGTGATCAATTTACGTGATCCGCGGATTCCCGGGTGCGCTAGAGAATGTAGCGCGTTGAAAACTGTTCGTCGAAGCAGTTTCGGGACAAAAGGACGGATCTGCTGAGTGCTGATTTCACACCATAACGGTTCCTGATATCCAGGTATGAGTTTCTGTTCCAATTTGAAACGTGATTTGCTTGACCGGCTTTGGGACATTAGTGATTGAAGTTCGGGGTCATCTTTTTGCTTTGCTGTCCAGTTTTTGGGAGTTGGATTCGCAGCTGTCAGCATTGTATATGCGCGATAGATAATCGGCCACGGCGTTATCACGTCCTTTAATATGACGTATATCGCTCGTGAATTGGGATATAAAGTCCAAGTGTCTCTTTTGCCTAGGGCTTCGTTCTGTGCTTGAAGTTAGGGCTTTCGTAAGTGGTTTATGGTCCGTATATACGGCAAAAAATCGTCCCTCTAAAAAATGTCTGAACTGCTTGATAGCTAAATATATCGCGAGCAATTCTCTATCAAATGCTGAGTACTTACTTTCAGCGGGAGATAATTTTTTGGAGAAAAATGCTAAGGGTTGCCATACGTTACTGTCACTTAGTTGCTCTAAAACTCCCCCAACCGCTAAGTTAGAGGCGTCTACAGTAAGCCGAATATTTGAATCACTAGATGGGTGCACTAGTAGGATCGCTGAGGAAAAAGCTTCCTTAATTTTAATGAAGGCTTGCTGACAATCTTCCGGCCAATTGAAAACATTTTTCTTAGGTTTGTTGGTCAGAGTTTTTAGGTGAGCATGCAATGGTATAAGTATGTCTGCTATTTTGGGAATAAATCGATGGTAATAATTGGCCATTCCTACAAATCTTTGAATCTGCTTGATTGAGGATGGTAGTGGAAACTCACGTATAATTTTTATCCTGTCCTTTGCCGGTAAAATTCCGTCCGTAGTAATCGTTTGTCCCAAAAAATTCAATTGCTCGACGCCGAATATACATTTATTTAAATTTATTTTTAATCCGAACCTAACCAAACGTTTTAGTACTTCTTCGACGTGATATTTGTGTTCCGCATCATTCCTACTGGCTATTAAGATATCATCTATGTAGACGAAGACATAATCTAAACCTCGCATGACCTCGTTCATGAAACGCTGGAATGTCTGCGCAGCATTTCGAAGCCCAAATGGCATTCTCGTGAATTCGAACATGCCAAATGGTGTCGTTATGGCCGTCTTGTAAACATCTTCTTCTGCGATAGGTATATTATGGTAAGCTCTTATCAAATCTATTTTCGAAAAAAACTAATCGATCTCTCAGTTGAAGGGTGAAATCCTGAATATGTGGGATGGGGTAGCGGTCCGGCGTAGTAACGGCGTTCAATCTCCGGTAATCGCCGCAAGGACGCCAATCATTTGGGTCCTTTTTAGGGACCATATGTAACGGGGAACATGCAGACGAAGCAGATGGTCGGCAAATGCCCAACTGCTGCATATGTTCGAACTCTAAAAAAGCCATCTTATGTTTAGTAGCATCGAGTCTTCTAGGCTTGGAAAAAGGCAATGGTCCTGTAGTGATGATGTGGTGAACAACTGAGTGTTCGACTGGTAACGAATAATCAGGCGCGCTGGTTAATGTCGGGTATTTTCTGACTAACCTGCCATATTCATTGTTCAGTACTGCGACGAAAGGTGTAGGAGTCCGACATTTTGTAACGTCTCCTTGAATATTGAGGTTCGTTAAAGGGTCTATTAGTTTTCGTCTTTTTAAATCGACCAATAATCCAAATTTGTCAAGAAAATCTGCACCTATAATTGGCTTATTAACTGATGCTAAAACAAAAGGGTAAACAAAAACACGTCTAAGACCTAAATCAATTTTCAAAATCTTAGTACCGTACGTGCTTATTAGTGTGCCATTTGCCGCACTTAAACTGAAATCTGAATTTTTAATGCACTGCTGGGGAAAGTGTTTAGCGGGAACAACAGAGATGTCTGCACCCGTATCGATTAGGAAATCAAATTTATTAATAGGGCAGTGGATGAACAGACGGCTCGAATAATATCTGCGTTTACTGGCCGTCTCAGTAAGCGCGGGGTTTAGTTTAAAGGAGCCGGAGTAGTTTGTTGATTATTCTTGTCGAAAGAACATGGCATAGTGCACTTGGTGGCTCTGTTCCCGAATCGTCTATGATACCAACATGTATTACGAATTGTCGTACGTGTATGACTTGGCGAACGCTGCACCGGTCTATTACGTGAGTGAGGAGATTTGTTCCTCCCTCGAAAAGATAGTTTGTGAAAAGATTTCCTCAGTTCATTTAGTTCTGATCTAGTCTTCTTTAATTCAGCTTGTACTTGTTGTAGGCTATTAGTTTCGCGTGGGTTAGAGCTTGGCTGAAAGGAACAAATACTTGAAGTTTGCGTAACCTCCCATATCTTATCGGCCAGCTCTACCCTTTTATTGAAATTTTGATCGGTGGCTACTGCCAACGGTATTGTGATAGCGGCCGGTAATTTTCGTTCCCACAATGACTGGACCAGGTTTTCGTTCAATACTGACATTGAACCTGATAACGTTGTCATTTGCCTATACAAATCGGAAGGCTTACGGTCGCCAAGGCTTTCAGAGGACAATAATTGCTCCAATCGACGTTGTTCCGACAATGAATGACGCTCTATCAATGTTACTTTTATAAGTTTGTATTTATCCTTTTCTGGTGGGTTAGTTAGTAGGTCAATAATACTATTTATAGCTTCGACTGGGAGAGCAGCGATTACATGTGCGTACTTACTATCATCTTTCGTTACTTTGTTCACTGCAAACTGCGCTTCGACTGCTAGAAACCACGCGGCAGGAGCCTTCTCCCAGAATGTTGGTAATTTAACGGAGGCTATATTACTAACTTCCGAATCAATATGCACGTCGTTCTCGGTTCCCGAAGGGTTGTTGCTTTTTTTCTTGTCTCCTTCCTCATCCGTGCCCATCGTTCGCAAATATTTAGCCGGATTCGAGAAAACCGAAAGGTAAACAAAAACAAATAAAGAAAGATCAATATACACCACGCTGCAATCGTCGTGCGTTTACACAATGAGAATTATTTATGCGATATATTATTCAAGGTTCTGCGCGATAAGTACTTTAAGAGCGAAACTATAACTAAAAATATTCGGTTTCGCTTTTTAATTACTACTAAATATTAATTATTATGTTAAATTCAATCATAAATAAATCTGATATAATTTAAAATTTTTTTTCCAATTTTCGAAATATTACGTTGAGTTTTCTTTTAATGTACGTATATATATATTTTATCCGAGGGTTAATTTCTCACAACTGATTATTTATTAACTTTCCGTTTAAAAACTTATAATTACGGACTAAATTTTTCAAAAATAATATATAAAAAAAACTTTGCCTCTATAGTCGCTTAATTCAATTTAGCAAGTTCTTCGTAATAGGAATATATGCGAGAATTAAACTGTATTATAAAAAAAAAAATTTTCAATTACCGAGATTGTCAAATCATTAGTACCACTTAACCTAATTCCTTAAAACTTCAATCGGAATTTTACGATAAGGTACAAGAATGCTGTTCTAAATTAAATAATTATTGTTTTTACCTCACTGCTTCTGAGGTTATATAATTACGAACGAAAACAAAAAAATAATAATCGACCTTACTAACTATGACCTTATATGTTGCTGGTTGCGACACCACAGTTCTTCGTGACAGCTGCTATCAGTTGAAAATATCTGTTTGATTCTCCGAATATTCTGTGCTGCTGCTTGAGAATCACTGGTTTTCAACTTCCCCTTCTTGACGTGTCGAATCGTATTCTTCAGCCGTTGTTTATTAATTTATTAGATGTACCCACTGATTCTGAAAACGAAACTAGTTGAAAATGGGTTTTGACTTTTTGGGATTGAAACGATATTTATCTGCGAATAGTAAGTCTTCTCTCTTTACAACTATAGAGATTTTGCTGCTGCTGGTCTTGCTAGAAGAAATTAGCGAAGCAATTTTCGTCTGGATTTTGTACGCTGAAACAAAACCACGTCGTTGTTGGATTGATGCGCTGCTTGAAAACTGTATGACGACTACTCTCTATTTCGATGGAATAGTTGGCGCCAATATACTGCGATGATTCACATGCACCCATACACTTGCGTAGGTGACTAGCGATGGAATGCGTCTGCGTTATATATCGTATATATGTGTGATTTTGACACTTATACACATGCGATGATACTGGAGTAGCGCGCCGAGTATGTTGTCCCGTTGCACGGTTATGTATACCGCTATCCGCTTGTGCGAATGAATATTTTGCTTGGCACTTTGTAGGAGAAAATTCCAATTAGAAGTCCAATTCTAAATGAATTTAATTAATTTTTGTTGTTTGCACGTGCCGAGGATCAGGAACTCTCGCTTTGAACGCTTCGTGTTCTCGGGGTCACCAATTGTTAAACTCCAAATGTTATAAAGCGAAATAAAAGGCCCGATCCGAATTAACACTTATTATATATTTCAATAAATTAATAACAATTACTGCGTCACACTGTGCACGGGAAATGCCCTGAATACTTATAATTTTGTTCTTACACGCCAACTAACCGACTGACTATATAAGCAACTTCTACTTCTACTGACGGACGACGATTGCCAAGAATGATGTCTGATTGCATACGTTTATATGAAGTTTCTGACTGTATACGTTTATACTGTATGAATTTTATGATTCTTCGTTAAGCGCGCAGTGGCGTACACTACAATATCGAAAGTTTTCGTTCGGAAATAATATATTCGGTGAAAAATGGATAAAAAAAAGGTCTCGAAAATCTCAGAACCATTATAAGTATCGGCCGAATTGGAGTGGATTATTCTATGTAAGTTGAAGAATTTTGCGATTTATTCATTGCTCAACTTTCAAACGTGTTTTTCTCGAAATCATGGTTTTGAAGTCGGTACGCAAGGTATCTCGAAAACTAATGAACCGATTGCAATTATCTTTTTTTGTGCTTATTCTACACATAATTATCTAGTCTTTGTCATATTGATTTTTTTTTAGTGGCTTAGTTTTTTTTAATCGGCGAATAAGGTCGTATTTTTCTCAAAAAATCGCTATGTTAATTCAAATGTCTGCCATTTTGTCAAAAATCGATATTTAAAAAATCGCACATGACAAAGACTAGATTATACTGTCCAGTATAAAAATCTTCTTGTTTTTTTTTTATTTGGATGATTACAGTTGAAGCTGCAGTGCGTACCGCGGAGGGCCTGTTTTTTGCGGTACTTTACGGACCAGAGGATTACTCGGCGAATATTTGATATTTTTCAATAAAAAAATGTTTATGTATTCTTGGAAATGTGTTTTATCATATAAAAAAGAATTGGTTTGATTACAGCTATAGATTGCCTTAAAAAAAATCCAGAACAATGGCTATTTTTCGCGCTTCTCGGTGCGTTTTCCCCCTTAAGAGAACAATCTAGGAGATACGTTTAATATAGTTGTCGTTTTTTTCTCTTTGTCAGGTGAAGTATTATAAAAGTAACTCGCCGTCTGATTATATTTCAAAAGGGAGTGAGAATCCCTTTCATTCTGCACGAAGATAAAACACACTATTATCATCAATGCGTAAAAAAAAAAAAAAAACAACAACAAAAAGTGCCCAGTTAGACTAATAACATGATAAAGTTTTTGTTTTATGTAGAAGGCAAATATGTATTATTAAAATATAAAAAGTATAGTTACATCTTTAAGTGAAAATTACTATAATTCTGTAAATCTGTATGTGGAGCACTTGTCTGTCTGCCTAAGATTTTTTTTTATTTGCCGCATTGGCATGGTTTTTTTTTTTTTTTTTGTATGTGATCATTTATTACAGTTGGGTTCTTTCTGTGATCAGTTCTCGTGTGGGCTTTTTTCATGTTCGTTTTTTGTGATTAAAATATTTTATAAACCATCCACTGACAACATTATGTCCTATTTATCGAAATAATAATAATACATGCAATATAACAACTGTACAGTTTAAATTTTGTGCCATTCAAGTGATGATAACCCAAAGGTTTCGCTTTTAATATGAAGACGATGATTAACTTTCTTTGGCTGTCTGATGGAGCAAAAAATTCATTCCTGTACCGTTCCGTTCATTTGTTCCTTTTTTTTTTTTTTTGTAATCGTTATTGTGATTATTTATAGATTATTTTAATCGCCTTCTGTATTTTTTCATGCTGGGTTTCAGGGGAGTTCATTATATTTTATTGGATATAAGTTCAATTATGAAAACACCGAAGTTAGTAAAATCAAAATTAAGATAAATAAAAACAAAACATTAATTTATTAAGAAATTTAAATGAAATTTACGGAAAGTTTAAAAAAGTTATATAACTTGTATCCAAGTTAGTACAATTTTGGCATTTAAAACTGCTAGTTTGATATAAATCGAATTATTGCACGTAAAGCAAGTTTTCATTTTGCGATCCTTAGATCACATTGTCACGTAATTATACATATTGGACTTGTTTTTCTCTAGGGCAACGATTTTGGACCCACCAAAATTGTGAACACTACTAGCGATCGTTGATGAGTTGATTGATTTCTAGATAATTTAAGGATTGTTATGGTTCCTGTTAGAACGAGTGGCGGTGGACGTACATGTTGGTCTGACAGCTCACTCCTAGGAAGCATTTTGATCAAGGCGGCACGCTGGCACCTCGACTAGTTGCGAAGAGTGTTGTGTGGATGAAAGAAAGGAAACCTTTGCTACCACGCACATTACCATATACATCACTTACCTTAGACATCCTCGTGAGGACCTGGTAATATCGATCCTCTTCGTGCCTCCTCCCATAGCTTCGCTGATACATAATTCCGATAACCCTAAAAGACAGTTAAACAACAAAAATAAATCAATAATTTTTACACAACCCTTATACTATACCTAACTGTTGGCAGATTATTATTTATTTACAAAAGATAATATGTAGGTTTTTTTCTCGATTCAACGCAATTTCTCTTACGTAAGATAGGAAATCATGAAAGGAGCATAGCTTTCGTTTAAGGGGGAAAATGCACCGAGAAATTTCGAAATTGTCGATTCTTTTTGTTTGGCTTTTCTTCAAGCTTAACCTCTTAAGAACGTCTGGTGAAAGCCGCATGCAAAAATTCGAAAAAATAACTGAGTTATGGCCGATCTAGTCAGCGCCGCGCGGCCGAACAAAATTTAGGTGGAAATACGCCATTGGCCCCTATTGTAACATCGTCTGCGTAACCCGGCGTTATATCGAAAGTTTTCGTTCGGAAATAATATATTCGGTGAAAAGTGGATAGACTTGTCTGTCTGCCTCAGATTTTAGTTTGCCGCATTGGCATGGTTTGTTTTTTTTTTTTTTTTGTATGTGATCATTTATTACAGTTGGGTTCTTTCTGTGATCTGTTCTCGCGTGGGCTTTTTTCATGTTCGTTTTTTTTGATTAAAATATTTTATAAACTATCCACTGACAACATTATGTCCTATTTATCGAAATAATAATAATATATGCAATATAAAAACTGCACAGTTTAAATTTTGTGCCATTCAAGTGATGATAACCCAAAGGTTTCGCTTTTAATATGAAGACGATGATTAACTTTCTTTGGCTGTCTGATGGAGCAAAAAATTCATTCCTGTACCGTTCCGTTCATTTGTTCCTTTTTTTTTGTTATCGTTATTGTGATTATTTATAGATTATTTTAATCGCCTTCTGTATTTTTTCTTGCTGGGTTTCAGGGGAGTTCATTATATTTTATTGGATATAAGTTCAATTATGAAAACAGCGAAATTAATATCAAATATTTATTTAGTAAAATCAAAATTAAGATAAATAAAAACAAAACATTAATTTATTAGGAACTTTAAGTTTAAAAAAGTTATCTAACTTGTTTCCAAGTTAGTACAATTTTGGCATTTAAAACTGCTAGTTTGATATAAAACGAATTATTGCACGTAAAGCAAGTTTTCATCTTGCGATCCTTAGATCACATTGTCACGTAATTATACATATTGGACTTGTTTTTCTCTAGGGCAACGATTTTGGCCCCACCAAAATTGTGAACACTACTGGCGATCGTTGATGAGTTGATTGATTTCTAGATAATTTAAGGATTGTTATGGTTCCTGTTAGAACGAGTGGTGGTGGACGTACTGATTGGTCTGACAGCTCACTCCTAGGAAGCATTTTGATCAAGGCGGCACACTGGCACCTCGACTAGTTGCGAAGAGTGTTGTGTGGATGAAAAAAGGACACCTTTGCTACGACGCACCATACCACATACATCACTTACCTTAGCGGTCTTCGTGAGGACCTGGTAAAAGCGATCCTCTTCGTGCCTCCTCCCATAGCTTCGCTGATACATAATTCCGATAGCCCTAAAAGACATTTAAACAACATAAAAATAAATAAATCATTTTTACACAACCCTTATACTATATCTAACTGTTGGCAGATTATTTTTTATTTAGAAAAGATAATATGTAGGTTTTTTTCTCGATTCAACGCAATTTCTCTTACGTAAGATAGGAAATCATGAAAGGAGTATAGCTTTCGTTTAAGGGGGAAAATGCACCGAGAAATTTCGAAATTGTCGATTCTTTTTGTTTGGTGGCTCTTCTTCAAGCCTAACCTCTTAAGAACGTCTGGTGAAAGCTGCATGCAAAAATTCGAAAAAATAACTGAGTTATGGCCGATCTAGTCAGCGCCGAGCGGCCGAACAAAATTCAGGTGGAAATACGCCATTGGCCCCTATTGTAACATCGTCTGCGTAACCCGGCGTTATATCGAAAGTTTTCGTTCGGAAATAATATATTCGGTGAAAAATGTATAAAAAAAAGGTCTCGAAAATCTCAGAACCATTATAAGTATCGGCCGAATTGGAGTGGATTATTCTATGTAAGTTGAAGAATTTTGCGATTTATTCATTGCTCAACTTTCAAACGCGTTTTTCTCGAAATCATGTTTTTGAAGTCGGTACGCAAGATATCTCGAAAACTAATGAACCGATTGCAATTATCTTTTTTTGTGCTTATTCTACACATAATTATCTAGTCTTTGTCATATTGATTTTTTTTAGTGGCTTAGTTTTTTTTAATCGGCGAATAAGGTCGTATTTTTCTCAAAAAATCGCTATGTTAATTCAAATGTCTGCCATTTTGTCAAAAATCGATATTTTAAAAATCGCACATGACAAAGACTAGATTATACTGTCCAGTTTAAAAATCTGGTTGTTTTTTTTTTATTTGGATGATTACAGTTAAGCTGCAGTGCGTACCGCGGAGGGCCTGTTTTTTGTGGTACTTTACGGACCAGAGGATTACTCGGCGAATATTTGATATTTTTCAATAAAAAAATGTTTATGTATTCTTGGAAATGTGTTTTATCATATAAAAAAGAATTGGTTTGATTACTGCTATAGATTGCCTTAAAAAAATCCAGAACAATGGCTATTTTTCGCGCTTCTCGGTGCGTTTTCCCCCTTAAGAGAACAATCTAGGAGATACGTTTAATAGAGTTGTCGTTTTTTTCTCTTTGTCAGATGAAGTATTATAAAAGTAACTCGCCGTCTGATTATATTTCAAAAGGGAGTGAGAATCCCTTTCATTCTGCACGAAGATAAAACACACTATTATCCTCAATGCGTAAAAAAAAAACAACAACAACAAAAAGTGCCCAGTTAGACTAATAACATGATAAAGTTTTTGTTTTATGTAGAAGGCAAATATGTATTATTAAAATATAAAAAGTATAGTTACATCTTTAAGTGAAAATTACTATAATTCTGTAAATCTGTATGTGGAGCACTTGTCTGTCTGCCTAGGATTTTTTTTTTAATTTGCCGCATTGGCATGGTTTTCTTTTTTTTTTGTATGTGATCATTTATTACAGTTGGGTTCTTTCTGTGATCAGTTCTCTTGTGGGCTTTTTTCATGTTCGTTTTTTGTGATTAAAATATTTTATAAACCATCCACTGACAACATTATGTCCTATTTATCGAAATAATAATAATATATGCAATATAACAACTGTACAGTTTAAATTTTGTGCCATTCAAGTGATGATAACCCAAAGGTTTCGCTTTTAATATGAAGACGATGATTAACTTTCTTTGGCTGTCTGATGGAGCAAAAAATTCATTCCTGTACCGTTCCGTTCATTTGTTCCTTTTTTTTTTTGTTATCGTTATTGTGATTATTTATAGATTATTTTAATCGCCTTCTGTATTTTTTCATGCTGGGTTTCAGGGGAGTTCATTATATTTTATTGGATATAAGCTCAATTATGAAAAAGCGAAGTTAGTAAAATCAAAATTAAGATAAATAAAAACAAAACATTAATTTATTAAGAACGTTAAATGAAATTTACGGAAAGTTTAAAAAAGTTATATAACTTGTATCCAAGTTAGTACAATTTTGGCATTTAAAAGTGCTAGTTTGATATAAATCGAATTATTGCACGTAAAGCAAGTTTTCATCTTGCGATCCTTAGATCACATTGTCACGTAATTATACATATTGGACTTGGTTTTCTCTAGGGCAACGATTTTGGACCCACCAAACTTGTGAACACTACTAGCGATCGTTGATGAGTTGATTGATTTCTAGATAATTTAAGGATTGTTATGGTTCCTGTTAGAACGAGTGGCGGTTGACGTACAGGTTGGTCTGACAGCTCACTCCAAGGAAGCATTTTGATCAAGGCGGCACGCTGGCACCTCGACTAGTTGCGAAGAGTGTTGTGTGGATGAAAGAAAGGAAGCCTTTGCTACCACGCACATTACCATATACATCACTTACCTTGGAGATCCTCGTGAGGACCTGGTAATATCGATCCTCTTCGTGCCTCCTCCCATAGCTTCGCTGATACATAATTCCGATAACCCTAAAAGACAGTTAAACAACAAAAATAAATCAATAATTTTTACACAATCCTTATACTATACCTAACTGTTGGCAGATTATTTTTTATTTACATTTATGTAGGTTTTTTTCTCGATTCAACGCAATTTCTCTTACGTAAGATAGGAAATCATGAAAGGAGCATAGCTTTCGTTTAAGAGAACAAGCTGGACATACGTTTAATAGAGTTGTCGTTTTTTTTCTCTTTGCCAGGTGAAGTATTATAAAAGTTTCTCGCCGTCTGATTATATTTCAAAGGGAGTGAGAATCCCTTTCATTCTGCACGAAGATAAAACACACTATTATCAATGCGTAAAAGAAAAAAAAAACAATAACAAAAAGTGCCCAGTTAGACTAATAACATGATAAAGTTTTTGTTTTATGTAGAAGGCAAATATGTATTATTAAAATATAAAAAGTATCTTTAAGTGAAAATTACTATAATTCTATAAATCTGTATGTGTACCATAGAATTTTTTTTTAATTTGCCGCATTGGTATTGTTTTTTTTTTTTGTATATGATCATTTATGACAGTTGGGTTCTTTCGTGATCAGTTTCCGCGTGGGCTTTTTCATGTTCGTTTTTTGTGATTAAAATATTTTATAAACCATCCACTGAGAACATTATGTCCTATTTACCGAAATAATAATAATATATGCAATATAAAAACTGTACAGTTTAAATTTTGTGCCATTCAAGTGATGATAACCCAATGGTTTCGCTTTTAATATGAAGACGATGATTAACTTTCTTTGGCTGTCTGATGGAGCAAAAAATTCATTCCTGTACCGTTCCGTTCATTTGTTCC
Organism: Dioctria linearis; assembly: GCA_963930735.1. NCBI lineage: Eukaryota > Metazoa > Arthropoda > Insecta > Diptera > Asilidae > Dioctria > Dioctria linearis. The sequence goes on along the minus strand of OZ005742.1, from coordinate 118,034,877 downwards.
TTTTTTTTTTGTAATCGTTATTGTGAATATTTATATATTATTTTAATCGCCTTTTGTATTTTGTTATGCTATGGATTTCAGGGGAGTTCATTAAATTTTATTGGATATAAGTTCAATTATGAAAACAGCGAAGTTAGTAAAATCAAAATTAAGATAAATAAAAACAAAACATTAATTTATTAGGAACTTTAAGTTTAAAAAAGTTATCTAACTTGTTTCCAAGTTAGTACAATTTTGGCATTTAAAACTGCTAGTTTGATATAAAACGAATTATTGCACGTAAAGCAAGTTTTCATCTTGCGATCCTTAGATCACATTGTCACGTAATTATACATATTGGACTTGTTTTTCCTCTAGGGCAACGATTTTGGACTCACCAAAACTGTGAACACTACGGTTCCAACGTTCCGTAAGAAAAGTCAACAAGTCTCTAGATGAGCGTACAGTCCAGAAGCCATACTGGCTATCGTTGATGAGTTGATTGGTTTGTAGATACTTTAAGGTTTATTATGGTTCCTGTTAGAATGAGTGGTGGTGGACGTACAGGTTGGTCTGACAGCTCACTCCTAGGTAGCATTTTGATCAAGGCGGCACGCTGGCACCTCGACTAGTTGCGGAGTGTGTGGGTTGGGTGAAAAAAAGATAAGTTGTGCTACCACGCACCATACCATATACATCAGTTACCTTAGAGATTCTCGTGAGAATCTGGTAATATCGATCCTCACGTGCCTCCTCCCGTAGTATCGCTGATACAATTTCCGATAACCCTAAAATATAAAACCTGAAACTATCGGAGTGTTGAACCTAGTTCATCTTCATCATGAGAAGGCTCCGGAAAGGAAACAGAAGAAATGATATTCTCGTACCATTATGCTATAATTCAATGTATTAACCTAAGTTCCCTTCTAAGCAACTAGCTTCTCTTTTCTTAAAGAAAATTGCAAATCAATATTTTTCATTGGTTATTGAATACGACTTTATCGACAAAATTTAAGACAATTAAACAATATAAAAACAAGTAAAATAGCTGGAATTGGTCTAAGACCAATTCTTGTGATACCCTAGATCAGGGATTTCCAAACTATTATGGGCAAGATACCCCTTTTCCATAATGAACTGATACCTCAGACCCCCATAGCCAAATTACTTTAAAATTCCTATCTCTAGTTTTTCTTCCTATTGATACAAAATACTTACTAAATTAAAAACTTTGCGGTTGGTTAAGAGAGTAAACTTGACATCATTTTCTCATCAAAATTTAACAAGATAAATAGGCATAAAATTCAGTAAATATCAAGTGCAATTAATAATTATTAATATAAATTACGTAAAAATACTTAAGTAGGTAATTATTTTTTGAAAAAGATAATTAAAAATTCAGTGTGATGGATGCACCTGGTGACTTTTTACCAATCTAGCTAAATCCGGTTCAATATTGGCGAGTTGCAGCCTTAAATCTCCGCGTTCGTTGATTTTCAAACGTCTTCTTTGTTTTGCCAAAATGTTTGTAACCACACTGAAGCCTTTTCCGACTAGGTATGATGATGGAAAAGCGGTAGGGTATTTTTCAGCAATGTTCCACAATGCAGGATACTGTGCTTTAATGTTGCGTTGCAACCAGAACTTCTGCTTAAGCTCCTCATCTGCGCTGATGGTAATCAACTCTTCATGTGTTATCACAATGGTTTCTTCCATGGCTTTGATATTGTACGGATTTATTATCAATTGAGGAATTTGTAAATTTAAGAGATCCTCAAATGCTAATGCATCCAAGTGAGTGACATATGATAAAATAACATCGTCTTGAAGCATTTCTGGTAATTTTGACAAATGCGGAATCTGTGAATAATCTTTTCTTCTTAAATTTTGTTTATAAAGAATGAGTTTACCCACAAAGGCCGATATTATTGATTTTGTTTTAATCATGTTGAGATCGTCACCCTGCAGCTGTAAGTTAACTTTGTTCAACATACCAACGATATCTGATCGTTTTCTTGTAAAAACTCCAACACAGATTCAAAAATAGCTGAAAATCTTGCTAAGCAAGAGCCTCTTGATATCCAGCGAACTTCAGTGTGCCGAGTAAAGACTTCGTCGTTTTCCTCACAAAGCTGAGCAAATAACCGAGAGTTCAAAGAATTGCTTCGAATCTTGTTGACAGCATTTATAACATATTGTAAAGACTGATGCAATCTAGGACTCAGATTTTCTGCTACTAAATGCTGTCTGTGAATCATGCAGTAGTAATTTCAAAACGCAAATGAACTTTCAACCTAAGTGCAAGCTTGTTATTTAGTTAAATATCAGGAGCATGTTTGGACTTGAACTTGATCATAATTTCGTTCGTGTTAAGTCACGTATATGCGTCAAATACAGAGCAAGTCAAAACGTGCCTGAAAGACTTATACGCTCGAACACATTATCTTGCACGAACTTGTCTACGCTTATTGACTTGCCCAGTTTTGCATCTTGTATGAACTTGTGCACGCTTATCGACTTGTTGAGTTTCTTCGAAGTACAACAATGATACTTCCCAATATTAGTCATTCTTATATCAAGTTGGTACACGTAACACAACTTATACAGTATCTTGAAAGTCTCAAATAAGAACTTGTGTTAATAAATAAGGTTCGATTTTTGGACCTCGTCGACCCCCCAAAATCAGTTTTCGTTTATTTTGACCCTTGGGAAACCGATTTCGACCCCAAGGGGTCGAAATCGACCACTTTGGGAATCCATGCCCTAGATGAATGCCAGTATGCAATTTCGTATGGTCACCCATCTATGCAAGTATGATTTTTGAAGTGGTTTTTCGCATATACATTTTTCTAGAACTGATCGTTCTCACAGTATATGTAAAAAACCTAAATTTTTATATGGCAACACCAAGAAGGGGTTGCCCGATTTGGTCCATATTTGAAATTCTATTTGCTATTACTATGAAAACACCATCTACTAAATTTAAGGCAGTATCGAAATATGTAGTGGAAAACGAAATTTTTGTATGTCAACCCCACGAAGGAGTTGCCCAGATTGTTTCATTTTCGAACTTAATTTTACTTTTTTTTTTTTTTTTTAAAGTCCATGTACAAAATTTCAGCTCTGTAAGTATACCCGTTCTCGAGATATTGTGCGCACAGCAGACGGACATTCAAAAATTAAAATAACTTTGGGAGTCCCATCCATTTGCTCTACTATCATTATTTCTGTGGGTTACAAACGGAATGACAATTCATAATAAATCAAACGTATTTACACATAACTATTTAATTAAAATAACAAATTCTTGCGTAGTAAATTCAGTAATATTTTCTGCTTACCATAGATAATTTTAATTTTAAGAACCACAATACCCGCCATTTCTGTGACATTCGAGATAATCGACTTGGAACAGAGAGTATGTATTTCCTGCAATCCTCAGTTGACTCCACACAATTTTTTAATTCGTTCAAATTTCTAGGGGGCTTGCTCCCAAATCTTCATTTTTAACCATCCCCAAACGTTTTCAATGTGTGATAGATGTGGGCTCTGGGGATGCCACTCAAAAATGTTAACATTTTCTTCCTTAAAATATTTCTTTATTTTGGCTGTGTGGATGAAAACGTTGCGTATTAACTCTTCCTTCCGGTATGACAACTGTTTTTAATCAATTTAAATAGGTTTGAGCCGTAACCTTCCCTGTGCAACACATTAACTGTCCTATTTTAATGCTTAAATTCATCCCCATACCTGGTACTTGGGTGACCGTTTCTTAGCGTAGCAAGTTGGCGTAGCACAACTTTAAGATGCGTAAGCTGCGCTACTGTGAGGAAGTGCCAATAAATTACAGGCAGATGTTAAACTAACTATATAAAATATCGTTAGCTAATTTATTAGGCAATTAATATAGGTGGCCTTATTTTCTTTAATATAGCATTCTTTAACAACATCAGCGTCATAATTATAGCGATTACTTGTTTTATTTTTTATTACATTTAAAGACAAGAAATATCTTTCAGCTGCGCTACTGTGAGGAAGTGCCAATAAATTGCAGGCAGATTCAACAGTAACATATTGGTACAAATATGCTGATTGTAGCATTTTGCTACGATCGTAGCACTTGTGGTCACCCTGCCTGGTATCCATAAGACGAATACCCCGTTACACCGAGAGAGAGAATTCAGGATGATTTTACATTTCAATACCAGTTAGAGGTTGTAAAGTGCTTTGACAAATCATTGGTCTCCGAGCAGATGAAAATCTTCTTGTTTTCAGTGTTTGAGTTGCGGAGATATCTTCCCGCTTCAAGGATAGGCTTGGCTTCTTTCTGGGAAACCGTGACATTGTTTTCAAGGTGTATGGCAAACTCCACATAAGGGTCCTCGCATAAAACGTCTGTTCCGATGTTTTCTTCCGATTTGGAGCCATCTGTGTACATAATTGTCAATGGCTAAAACGCAGTGTGATTGCCAATCTGCCCCAGATGGAATTTTCGCTTTGAAATTGCCTTTTAGTATAGTCTCGTGGAGGAGATGTGATTGTCTTTAAAACTACTTGTTTTTCTAATACGTTAGGCGAATAAGCATGTACATATATACATATTTGTTTTATAGATAATTTTTATCCCATTTTCTTTCTTTTTATTATATTATGGAGTGGTTTGATAGAAGATTTATATATTTAATTGAACAATGTACGGAAAAATTGACATATTAAAGAGCCTTAAATGAACTGTAATCCTGGCCTTTAAAATAAAATTTGAATAAATTAAGCTTTAATTGAGGAGCTATCGTACAAAACACAATAAATCCATTTGGAACAATTTTGAGTTAATTGCAGAAATGCTCTACAGATAATGTTTTAAAGAACAGAAAAGCAAAATTTCATAGGCAGGTTATATAATTAATAAGCATTTGAGAATTATATTATACATATTTCTAAAAAAAATGTATTTTTAACGTTTTGATTGATTTATGATTTATTGTTTTTTTTATATGGTTGGTCTTCTATTGCTCATGGTTTTTTCTATTCCAAAGAGTTTATTGACCTCTGGGAATACCAATTTTCACCCCGTATGTATGCGGTGTCAATTTAATACAATTTGACTTATAATAACTACTTATTAATCTAAGAACGGAATTAAAATTAGTTAAGTCAGTCATTTATTATTATTATTTATCATTGGTCATTGGGAACATCCCAACGATTATTATCTATAAAATAAATCCTAGATCACCATCATAGGGTGTATTATTCATAAAAAAGTGGGGTAAAATACTAAACTTCTAATTTTGGTCTACAATTTTATTTTAGCGCTGTAGTACACATTAAATGTTACGCACGGACTGATCGTTATGTAAAAATCAAAATGTCTTTAATCCATTTTTCTTGACCTTCATTTTTTATACGTTATAAACCGAAAGACAAACGTAGTATACATACATATTTAGGGTATAAAAATCAGTTTTACTAAAACCACGTAAGCTTTTATATCCAATTTCTACGGATTGAAGCTTTACGCAATCCAATTGATGATAAACCGGTTGTTTCGCTTTTTATATGAAGATAATGATTATAATCCTTTGGCTGTCTGATGGAAGATTTCTCTTGTTTAGTTAAAAATTATTGAAATAAAATAATCATTTGTGAAGTAATTTGTCTTATTTTGATATCAAATAGTCAACTATTTTTTTTACATTCAGGTATGGATGGCATTTTCCAGAACTAGGAAAAATTGTTGCTGATAATATATCCTTTATTAAAATAATCAAACTTGTTGGCACTAGAGAAAATATGATAAACTCTGATTTGTCGGATCTATTGCCAGAAGATGTAGAAGAAAAAGTAAAAGAAGCCGCAGAGATTTCAATGGGTATAATATATATTGTTTGAACGCAAGTTTTTGTAAATGTTAAGTATAATTTGCTTTTTCATAGGAACTGAGATATCTGAAGAAGACATAATACATATAAAAGGCCTATGTGAAGAGCTTCTGGCTATAAATGAATATCGTTCACATTTGTATGACTATCTAAAGACTAGAATGATGGCAATGGCACCTAATTTAACTGTGCTAGTTGGTGAAACAGTTGGAGCAAGATTAATTGCTCACGCAGGGTCTTTGATTAATTTAGCGAAACATCCCGCATCAACCATCCAAATTTTAGGTATTATATTGAATGTAATAGAGTGATATATCAAAATTAAAATCATATTTGTAGGAGCTGAAAAGGCTCTTTTCCGAGCTCTTAAAACTAAGAAAGACACGCCTAAATATGGCCTAATTTTCCATGCAAAACTAATTGGCCAAGCTAGTCTTAAAAACAAAGGAAAAATATCACGATCCTTAGCGGCAAAAACAGCTCTAGCAACAAGAGTTGATGCCTTTGGCGAAGATGCTACGTGTGAACTAGGAACTGAACACAAAGTGAAATTAGAAACACGCTTAAGGTTACTAGAAGAGGGAAATCTTCGCCGTTTATCCGGAACAGCGAAAACGAAGGCTAAATTTGAAAAATTTCACGTTAAAAGGTAAGTTTTTTTTCGTTTTCAAGATACAATAAACGCTTTAAATATTTTGCCTTAATGGACCAAAAATATGTTTTTCGTTATTAACGTAATAATTACAAGTTAAGAGGATATAAAGCCTCGGTTTCCAAAAGATTTTGCACACGCAAATGCGTTGTAATCAAACACGAGGGAAATTATATATGGTATCCAAGAAAACGCCCAACGAACTTGCATTAACGTCGGCGTTTTCAGTCGACGTTTGCACTTCACACATAGAACATATAACTAAAGAAGCAAAATATCGTGTAAAAACCCTATCGGTGTGAGGAAATCTCAGTTGTAAGGCGAAGGGGTGCAAAGGCAAGAAGAACTTAACCTAGCTAACTAGATGAATCTAAAGGGTATACTAAGGGCCTTAAACACCAACCAGAATAATCCATATTCACGTGTAATGCACAAGCCAGGGAGCGAAAGAGTTATAAGAAATATTTTAAAAGTCTGGTTTTAATACTTTGTTATTGATATTTTATCTTTTAATGAAATAGTTAAAAAGATAATTTTATTTTCTTCTGAGAAATAACAGTCTTATCTTAAGTTTTATATTTCTCTCTCGGTTTAACATTTAAAAATGAGTTTTATTTTTTCTCTCAAAAAATAAAACTCATAATTCGAGTTTTTCATTTTTCTCAGCTTTTAACTGTTAAAAATGAGTTTTATTTTTTTTCCTCAAGAAAGAAAACTCCTTAATTGAGTTATCATTTTTCTCAGCATTTAACAGTTAAAAATAAGTTTTATTTTTTCCTCAAGAAATAAACCTGTCCGAGTACGATTCTTAGAGAAATAAGAATTGGAATCGGCAACCTCTTTTTGGTGTTGCTATATATAGCTTTGGTTTTTCACTGTTAACGGCCGTTTTAAAAAAAAATTGACAAATTCTATCTTCTATCAAATATATGACAACAAAAATAGAGAACATCCATTGATAAGTTTTATTTCTTGAGGAAAATAAAGAACTCTGATTACGAGTTTTATTTCTTGAGGAAAAAAAAAATAAAACTCATTTTAACTGTTATAAGACGAGGAAAATATAAAACTCATTTTTAATTCTTATAATAGACGAAATATGTAAAACTCTGGCAAAGAGTTTTATATAGCTGTAAAATAATATAAGTATTTTTTGTAACAGTTAAAATTGAAATATAAAAAAATATGTCTTATAATAACAGTTAGGATTGGATTTATATATTAAAATCAAAACTTTCGTGATTTCAACCTAGGCAGCTAGTCTAAGTGCTGCACATAGACCCCTTTTGTACTACGCGACTTCCTAGAAAATTTTATGAAAGAGTTTTTTCGCTCACAATAAAATAATAACAGTTATTTTCGGTCCCTGGTACAAACACCAACCAAGATTACTCGCGATTTAATCTATCGCATTACACCGGTATAATATTTTATCCGAGATTTTCTGGCGGTAAAATTTCTATTCGAGGATTATTCCGAATAGATGACGGATGCGCAAAATTTGAATTTAAGTGACAATTACACCAGATAAAAAAGAATAGCACGTTCCCGTGGCAGTGGCAACGATATATCAGTTAGTTGCACTGATCTTAAATTCTTTCTCAACTAAAATTTTTTTTTTATATCCTAGATGAAATCTATAGGGGTATACTAAGTTTGTCATTCTCTGTTTGTAACACCTCGAAATAATGATGGTAGAGCAAAATGAATTGGACACCCACGAATAATACTCAAAGTTATTTTGATTTTTGCATGTCCGTCCGTCCGTCCGTCTGTCTGTGCGCACGATAACTCGAGAACGCGTACATGTACATGGACTTTAAAAAAAAAGTAAAATTAAGTTCGAAAATGAGACAAATCGGGCAACTCCTTCGTGGGGTTGCCATACAAAAAGTTCGTTTTCCGTTATATATTTGAGCACTGCCTGAGAACGCGTCGATGTAGAGAGATGAAATTTGGTTCGTGCTGTTCTCATTGTACTAGCAAAAAAAAAATTCAAAAATGGACTTAATCGGGCAACCCTTTCTTGGTGTTGCCATATAAAAATTTAGGTTTTTTATGTATACTGTGAAAACGATCAGTCCAAGACATTTTTATTGTACTAAAAACTTCAGAATATGAAATCCTATAAAATTGGCTATAATAATTTTTCTGTCCGACGAACCGTTTTAGAAATATATGCGAAAAACCACTGCAAAATTCAAAATTGCTCAAATGTGTACCCATACGAAATTTCATACGGACATTCATCTAGGGTATCATAAGAATTGGTCTTACACCAATATTAGCTTTTTTACTTGTTAATATTTAAAACAGAAAACTGAAAATTAAATTAATTTTGTTCATTATATTTCTTATTCAACATTTCTTATTTTAAAACATAATTCTCTTATTTCGACATACCGAAAATATCCGAAAGTAATGCCACATAGGCAAAAAACTCATTGTTTTACACGAGTTGGTGTTTACGACCAAAGCAAGCAGGATTATTCTCGGATAGAAATTATCTTTACACAGGAAATAGGATTATCCTCGTTGGCGTTTACGGCCCTAAGTGTGTCATTCCGTTTGTAACACCTCAAAATTATGATGGTAGAGCAAAATGGATTGGACACCCACGCATAATATTAAAAAGTTGTTTTGATTTTTGCATGTTCGTCCGTCTCGTGCAGTTAGAGAGCTGAAATTTGACATAGAGAGCTGAAATTTGGTACACGGTGTTTTCATAGTAAAAGCAAATAAAGTTTCAAAAATGGACTGCATCGGGCAACCCCTTCTTGGTGTTGCCATATAATTTTTTTTTATTTTTTTACGTATACTTGCACAGATGGGTGAACATACGAAATTTCATACGGGCATTCATCTAGGGTATTATAAGAATTGGTCCTGAAATTAAGCTGGAAAGTTTTTTTTTCCGAAATACGTGTTTTGAAGTGCAAAAAAGGGAAGGGAAACAAATGTATTAAGATAAGTGTTCAAAATATTTCTAAATTTACATCTTTTTGTTGTTGTTCAATGTGTCATTGGCAGTTCACAATTTTGGTTTATTTTAAACAATTACGCCTAACCCCCCTTCAAAAATATTTCAGAAGTACTACTTCCATGAGAATAACGAATACATAAACATAATTCTACCGCATAATGCGAAATACCGCAATTTTTCGGGTTTATTCGCTTCCTTTAGTTATATGTTCTAAGACTTCACATTAAGCAGTTATGACAAAAAAGTGAATTTTACAAAGGAGGAGGATGAAGTTATTGGTTTAGTAAAATCGGATCCTCCCTTTACAATATACATAAATTTAAAAGCTCAAAGGACGCTTCTTCTCTTATTTCTGAAACATTTCATTTACGGAATTTCTTTTATTTAAACATGGTAATAACAAATCTTCTTCATCCTATATTAGTCCAGTCAGTAGGGGTTTTTGCCCTACAAAAGGTGGGGTAGTGTGATTTTTATATATGTTATTCAATTCCGGGTCACGATGCAAAATCCAAATTTAGACCTTGAGGAGGGGTCTGCCATCTTGGATTGAAGGTACAAAAAAATTTTTTTTTTTTTTTTCAAAATAATTCCTCATCGGTTGATCCTACGACAAAAATGTAAAAATATAAATTTGAAGAAGACTAAATTCACTACATATTTTGTAAAGACACTTTTTATGTAAGTCTGATGTGTAACGAGTTACAGAGGCGGAAACGTGAACATTCTTCCAAAAAAATGTATACATATAATACGATTTATACAGGGTGTTTCGTCCATGGTGGTCCATAGGACAGCAGGTGATAGTAGTCACCTAGTCAAACGAAACATTGTATGGCAAGGGGTAGCGGTATCTCAATCGTTTCGGAGTTACAGGGTGATTAAGAAAATTCTGTACAGAGTATATGGCCACTTACAGAGCTCATTGTATGCAGAATTTCAAGACCTTTCCAACTACTGCTCGACCAGCCCCGTACTCCTCTCCCATCAAGAGTTTGGTGGGCTAAACTAAAGACAATTTGTTCCCTTAGTGACTGAAAACACGTAATTTAAAAAAAATATCGTCTAATTTCGGTATTACATGAATAGTTTATGAGCTAATAACTATTTAACGGCTACAGTAAGCACATAGGTATAACCCAGCAGGAAAAAGTTTCGTTGAGTCATCGAGGAGTCAACGATGTTTTGTATCGTTGATTTATCTTTGACTATTTTTAAGAGAGTGGCACAGTTTTTCAACGTTGAAGTCAATCAATCCTTTGTCATACACTGGGCTGGTCGAACAGTCATTGGGAAGCTCTTGAAATTTTGTATGCAATGAGCTCTGTAAGTACTCTACTTTTTTAAATGCAGGGTATTTTGTGAAAGATTACCGATTTTTCTTAATCACGCTGTAACTCCAAAACGGTTGAGATTCCGGTTCCCCTTGCCATACAATTTTTTGTTTGACTAGGTGACTATCACCTCCTGTCTTATGGACCACCATGGACGAAACACTGTATAAATGGTACTATATGTATACATTTTTTTTTGAAGAATGTTCTGTAACTCGTTACACATCAGACTTACAAAAACTGTAGGGAATTTAGTCTTCTTCAAAATTATATTTTTACATTTTTGTCGAAGGATCAACCGTTGAGGAATTATTTTGAAAAACCTATTTTTGGTACCTTTAATCCAAGATTGCGGAACGCGCCGGACTCAAGGGTCTAAACTTGGATTTTTTATCAGGGCCCATAACTGAATAACATCTATAAAAATCACAACTACCCCACCTTATTTAGTCGCTATTGACTGGACTGTATCTTCCTCATGCAGCAAAAAAAAAGTTCGCTTTAAAAATGCATTCTACTATTAAAATATGTTTTGGTTGTATCAAGTAGAAATTTCACATACCACTGAAATATCATTCCTTTTGAAGCTACAAGGGACGGCGTTGAATGGTGACACATTTGCACTGGGGCGTTTGGGTTGCACGTGTTCCCGCGATCTCTTGGAAACTGAAGCTTCACACCAGCGTAACTGCCGCTCATACATTTTGTTTTTACAAGAACAAAATGCATGAATCGCAATCACGTATAATTTCTAGATTATACCCTAGCTAGACATGTGGGTTCCCAAACTATTTTGGTCGTGGAACCCCCACATTTTTTGCCAATGATCGCAGAACCCTGAATATTTTTTAAACAACGACTTTTCGAAATTTAATGAGATATTAAATGAAACAAGTATTATTTTGGTATTTCAGATTTTATTGAATTAAACAAAACTTTAACAAAAAAAACAATTCATCATAAAAATAAATAATAAAAATACAAAACATAAACTAGAATGCGATTCCACAATTCTCTTAAAATTGGGCGTTATGTTTGATAACTGAACTCGCATATCTGGTGCAGCATCAAGTTTGTTACGATGTTTGGTTTTTGTCGCAGCATATTGTAGTACTGTTCTATTTTTAGTATTAATTTGAATCAAGACCAACTCAACCCTCACGCCCGTTGACAAATTACCGCCTGCTCTACTCTATTCGACCACGAGGAACGTACTGAATTGTGTACTTTCTCTGAGTTTCCCTGTTTCATACCTGATGCTGGATTCTTTATCTTAAGTCTAGGATAGTTAACCCTGCATCTATATTTCGATGCACTACACGTACTTAAGATATAGCAGCCTCATTACCTAAATCCTTACCTGGAGCCGGCATTTATTACCTCCTAACAGATATTCCTAGCTAATGGCCTGTGAAACCTAGTTCTCTTAACTTAGCTACATACATCTGTGCTAATCCTGTCGGTCTATTGCCCGTACGATTGAGAAGGTCATATAACCTCATATTGTCGTCGCCTTTAATTATGTGCCTATCTTAGGAATCGTCGCCAGATGGGATTTGTTTAACGACAATTCTTACACTTCGGCCAACCTACTTGACGATGACACGCTTCGGAGGTTGTTCAGCACTAAGCTACCTCAGCCTGTTTTCCGTTCTTGACCTGTTCCGCACATAGCACTAATCAACCAAGTCGTACATCCTAACAACTCAGCATTATTCTTGTTCAAGGGAAGTTTCTATGACATCACACAGAGTCTGGTAAGCTCACAAAAAACATTCTCTATTCGACTACGACCTGGAGCTGAAATTTCCCAACACACAATCTGTCCCCAAACCCAATATGCGAAATTCCAGTCAACACAGAGTCCTTTCAGGCCGTTTGCGCAACAAATGCGTTACTTTAGTGAGTATTGAGAGCTTGATCTTACCCAACACAAGCTGCTAAATACTTAGGTACTCCATTCAACACAAAGTCCCATCAAGAATAGTACACAACACATGCTTGGATTAATGATATTTATTTTATTATTTTATTAAACAGTACCTTTTTGTATTATTTGAAAAAAAAAATCTCTTAGCTATCTTGACCAGGTCCACTTCCTTGAACCGCTTCTTCCTCCTCATTTTCGTCACTGTACGCATCAAAGTTGAGCTCCCTTAGCGTACACCATCTTTTCATTTGATCAGCTGAATGTACTGACTTATACGGTTTTTCATTTATTTGCATGGAGTCTGCATCCACAAGGAGGTATCTATCATTTCCCAACGATTCTTCTATCTGATATGGTCCTCCAAATCGCGGTTGGACCTTCCGTGGTTCACCTGTCGCCGGTTGCTCGTGTCGGATTAAAACCAAATCTCCTGCTTGGTATTGCTGAGGAGCTTTATGGCTGCAATTAAACCTTTCGGCCTTTTTTCAGCTTTTTCCTTGATTCTCTGAGGTATTCGTTCTCGTAACTCGTCTAAGGGCATATTGTCTTCCTCATTTTGTTCGTCCTCTTGTAAGGCCAAAATAAGTTGATTTTTGAGTATACTTTTAGTTTCGTATGCCATCAAAATTTCTTGTGTTGAAGCTTTTGTAGTAGTATGTCGCATTGAATTCAACGCCCACTGGATTGCAGACACATTTGAGCTCCAGTCTTTCCCATCAACGTCCCTTGTCATTGCTCCAATCGCTGCCTTTACCGTGCGGAAATAGCGCTCTGCCTGTCCATTTCCTCGAGGTGCTCTAACTGCTGTCTTAACGTATTTCACGGCATTCGCTTCGCAGTACTTTTCAAACTCCCTGGACGTGAATGCCGTTCTGCGATCTGTGACAATCACAGTCGGTAATCCAAAATATTGTGTTACTTGATTACTTTGAGAACTTCATTAGCGGAAGATCCCTTTTTACTCCTGGGGAAGGGTCCCAAGTGGTCAATATGGATTTTATGAAAAGAGATCGGTTTCAATTCGGGAACATGCAACTGGTAATTGGTTTCATCTGATGCTCTTTTATAATACGCGCAATCGAGGCAACTATTGAGATATTTACTAACCACCTGTTTCATATTATTGAACCAAAAATACCTTTTGAGATTTTCTGAAGTTCTTGTTAAACCACAATGTCCCATTTCATCATGCGCGGCCTTGATTACTCTCCACCTAGTTCCATAAAGAACTACAAATTTTTCTCCCTTGTCGGTCTTTTTATATATTCTCGCTCCTTTCATAACATAATTTGCCCTAATTGCATCTCTGTCATTTACGGTTTTAATTCCTCCTTCCAGCACTTGACGGATCTCGTTAAGTCTTGGGTCTTGAGATTGAAAGGTTTACAGCGATAGCTTACAGACTAGTCACAATTAAAAGCTACCGGGATCTTAATAACTAAAGTAAAAAAAAAAAAAAAATTCCCTTATACTTCATAATATGCATTAATATGCATAAGAGTTGCAGAAAATATTTAAAACAATAACAAATTTAATTAACAAAGCTAGATGTTATATAGATAAGTATTATGGAATTCAATGTAAGGTTACTATTAACAACAACTATTGAAAATTAGATGAATTACTATCAAAAAATTCAAGATAACAGGGAATAATTAAAGGTAAAAAAGATTAAAATTAAATAATGAAAGCTTCAGGAAATTTGATGAATCAACAAAAGGGGAAATATACAATGATTCTTGGTATGTATTAAATTATTATTATATAATGGTTACTCTGATTGCGGAGAGAGGGGAGTCTCAATTTCATTTCTGATAACAGTTTACCTGAATTCCAAAAAGTTGAAATCGGAGAAAAACGAATTTTAAAGTTTGAATGCATTTTTAACCCAGTAAATTAAAGATTTATGAAGGAAGTGTTATTTAATATGAGAAACTGAATTGTTTTGTTGAAATATTAGTTTCAAAACGCTCTTTTAGATGTGACCCCTACTTAGAATTTAATGAAGTTAAAAAAAAGTCAAAAATGCACATTTTCATTTTCATATAAATATAAAAGATCCACGATTATGTTTTTGCTCCGTGTGCAATACGCCAATTTGAATATAAATTGGCTACTTGATATTAGACGTTTATGAAAAAAAAACATGTTTCCATCAATTTCTTGATTCGTAGTTGACTCTCCTGCGCTTTGGTGATCTTATGGAAAATGCTTTGTATAGACATTTTTTTTCAGAATCGTTAAGCGTCCAAGAGTAGCTATGAATTTGTTGTTTCTTTGAATCCGTGAAATAATAAGTGCAATTATAAGCGCAGTCTTTTCCACACTTGGGTACTTGGACAGATTTTGCTGGTTTCAATTTTCCTCTGTCAGTCATGTACTCCTTTCCTTGTTCATGTTGACGTTTTTTAGCTACTTTTTTCCAATTATTCGGCTCTGCAGTTCTCTTCCTCGATCTTTTCTTCGTACCGACAACAGATCCCGGTATGTTTAAAACTTCAATAGTATTTTCGTTTGGCTCCCATATGTCTTTCCATCCAGCAAGTCTTTCTGGAGATGAAGGTACAACGTCTGGATCTACAACAAAATCATCGCTGAAACCTGTTGGAGAAAGAATTTCGAATAACGTTGGAATTACTTCTGGAGGAGTGGAAGAAGTAGTATTATTCGACATTCTAGAAATTTTTAATAATTAAAATTATTAATAAGCAATAATCTTTAAAAAAAAAATAGCTGAGTTCGGGCTTTAAATTACGCCATTTCACAAACATGATCCTCATTCAACAACAGACTACGACTGAAAATTAATTCAAATCCTTTTTGATAGTAGTCTTCTATATGATATTGGACACTTAAGACGAAAATTGTGGAATAGGACACTTACGCAATTTAGAAATTGAAAAAATGTCTGAATGTCTGAAAAAATTGCACCTTGAACAATTAAACACAAAGTTTATAAATTAGCCAAATACTATCAGACTGTGTCCAATGTAATACAAAAACTGGACATTAGAAAACTAAGATCAAAATGTGTTTGAAAATAACCGAAATTTCAGGGATATTGAACAGATTCAAAAATATTATCTCGAAAACTAAGGCAGATAGAACAAAACTGATAAGAAAAATGAATAGAGCGTGTTCGATTACATACAGATTGATCTATAACTCGTATAGTGAATAAAGTGGCGTATTGGACACTTAAGAATTCAGGTATCGAGTTCTAAATGAGTAGAGGGTAAGACTGAGGATGTCAACATCGTTTAGAAGGTCATTATGGTATTTGTTTTTTTAGAAAAAGTTAGGGTTTTACATTTGGATATATTCAACGGTAAAAAATTATCCAGTTCTCCAGTTCTCTAAAGCAAGAATATCTCTCTGTAAAGACATGCAGTCCTCTTGCGTCTCAATAACTTTAAAAATATTTGCATCATCTGCGTATAAAAGACATTCGCTTCTTAGTTGGACGGGTAGGTCATTAATGTAGATGAGGAATATCTAAGGACCAAGAATGGTACCTTGCGGAACACCAGACGTTTGCCCAAAAGGGGTGGACTGATAACCATTTAAAACTACTATCTGGAGTCGTTCACGGAGATATGACGCAAACCATCCTATTAGATTTGCATGAAAACCTAAGCAAGACATTTTCAGTAATATTCAGTTATTCCTCTGGCCATGATTTGTTGCGCAACCGTTTCCTTTTTAACTGCTTCTCCGACAGGAGCACGACTCAGCGCGTCAGCATGTGTCATTTTTTTTTACCAGATCGATGCTCTGTTTCGAAATCAAATTCCATGAGCCGTAGCCACCATCCAGCAATCCGAGAATTCAAGTGTTTTTATTTTCTTTTGTCATGCCTAGAGAATTGCCATGCGTTATAATCTTATAGTGTCGATGTAACAGATAATGTCTAATGCGTTCTAAACTCTCAACAACGGCCAACGATTCCAGTTCATAGCTATGGTATATTGCTTCAGATGGAGTTGTCGATCTACTAAAATATGCCACCGGTCGAAGCTGGTCATTCGAACTTTTCTGCATCAGAATCCCTGACAATGCAATACTTGATGCGTCTGTATGTACCTCATGTGAAGCTTTTTCATCAAGTAACTTGAGAACAGGTCGATTAGTCAAGATTTCCTTTAATAAATTGAATGCGCTCCCTATTTCTTCCGTCCAGTGAAATACTGCTTCTTTTCTTAAGAGTTTGTTCAATGGTGATGCAATTAGACTGAAATCTGGAGCAAATCGTCGAAAATAGCTGCAGAGCCCGAGGAATCGTCGTACTTCCTTCTCCTGGTCTAATCTGTCCTGCTAGAACCTCATGAAGTCATAACCCAAGAAATGTATACTGGGTTCGAGGAATGAACATTTTTGAACGTTTAGGGTTAATCCCGCTTTTCGTATTGTAATTAAAAACTCTTTCAAAATATTCAAATTATCTGTTATATCTTTCGTAGCGATGAGAATATCATCCATGTATATGATGATTTTCCGCGGATCCATATGTTCTGTCACCATGGACATAAGTCTCATGAATGTCGCCGGTGAATTGGTCAGTCTGAACGGAACTCGCTTGAACTCATATTGTCCATCCGGTACAATAAATTCCGTCAAATGTTGGCATTCTTGTGCTATGTGTACTTGATAGTATCCATTCATTAAGTCTAGGCTGTTGAACACAGTTTTATCTGCTAATGTATTCAGTACTTCTTCGATGTTTGGCGACGGGAAATATTCTCTTTTTGTTAAATTATTTAACTTCCGGAAGTCGATGCACATGCGATATTGTCCGTTTTTCTTTGGAATTAAGATACCGGACTTAGGTATACTGAGCTCTAGCGTTTAATAATGTCATGACCTAAAAGCTCCTTGATTTTCTTACTTACTTCTACTCTTAACCCATAAGCAATTTTGAACGGTTGATATTTCACAGTACTGCTGTCCTTTAAATCGATCTTCATTTCGATGAGATTAGTTTTTCCGTTGATTAATCGCAGCAACATTTTAATTATTTCTCCTCCAATTGTTCCATTTACCTTAATGTCTGCCTCTACTAGCGGAATTCCTTTAATTGTCACCAACTTTTGGGCTATATTTTCTTGAAGTGTAGCTACTTCACTCCCCAAATCCAAATATGCAAGGATCGAATGGCTATTAATTTTAACATTTTGGTAATATTCGCTTTTTGTTGAGAATTCAGCGTTTATTGTATGAACATCTTTCAATCCACCAGCCTTTTTCCTTGTGCATTGCTTTGCGTAGTGACCAGGCTTTCTGCACCCATAACATATTTTTTTTCGATTCCAGTATACATCTCTTAGCATATGTCCCCCTTCATCGCATCTGTAGCACTTTGTGTCTTCATCTTTACCTTTATTTATCCTTGGTTCCGGGTTCTGCCTTCTGTATGGTTGATATCGTATGTAAGATGAACCACCATCCTGCCTCTCGTTATGCTTCTTAATGTTTCTTCTTACCAAAAATAATTCTCTATGCTGTCCTTGTAATTCCATCTCTTCAACCATTTTTGTTCTTTCCAATAATTCCTTCACATTGCTACAATTCGCTGCCATTAGAGCATTAATTACATTCCTATCGATCAAACCCGTAATTAATCTCATAATGGTTTTCTCAGTTAAATGGATTCTTTTTCCCATGTTACAACATCATAAAAATATTTTTCTATAGATTCGTTTGGGCCCTTACTTCTTGTCATGATTTCAGCTAGTACTGTTAAAGCATCTTCTTCGGACGGAAAACTCTCTAAAAATTCAGTACGAAATTGAACCCAACTCCTTATCATGTATTGACATCTTTCATGCCAAGCTTTTGCAGCCCCCTTTAACCTTAACGCCGAATACAACACTGTAGCTCTTTCATTCTAGCCACAAATTTCCTTAAAATTTTCAATACTTTGAATCCAAGGTTGAGGTTTTATGCTCCCTTTCGTTACATTCGCAGGATAAAATTCTGGAATCATCAAGCTTGCTTCGCTCGCGTTCATTCGAAATATTTCCTGATTTTGTGAGATTCCTTTACCTATCGCACCCCTTGATTACTTGTACAATTGGGAGTTATTCCTCTCAAGTCTCGGATTTTTTCTTTAATATTTCTAATTCCCTTTCTAAATAGTTAAGTTCACTTACCGATGATAAGTCACTTGATGCTCCTGATGATTGAATGTCCTCGGTATCTTCTTCT
The DNA here is from genome assembly GCA_963930735.1 of Dioctria linearis. Classification (NCBI taxonomy): domain Eukaryota; kingdom Metazoa; phylum Arthropoda; class Insecta; order Diptera; family Asilidae; genus Dioctria; species Dioctria linearis. The sequence continues at coordinate 118,015,913 of OZ005742.1, read as the reverse complement.
TTCCAATCATCATTATTTACGGGACGCAATACTAACTTTCTCTTTTTTAATGTTCAACCACACCTGTAAATAGAAAACGACAATTAAAATCCGTGGTTATCAAGGCGAAACATGCATACCTACATAGATCTGAGAAAGGCGTCAAGCCGCTCCGTCCCACGCCGATAGAGAAAGGGAAGAAACAAAAGGGTTCCTTATAAGCCACCCGAATAAAATAAAAACCAAATCAATAGTATAACCTTTTACTAAATATCACTTCACGCATTAAGTAACTTAGTTTCTGCAATTAACATGTTCCCGTGAGCAGCTCAGGTAGAAGTCTTAAGAAAATCACCTGTTGACAGCTGCCGCTGAGAGGATGATTAATTCCAGAAACAAATATATTAAGGCAATACACTTCCTTCAACATTCACAAATCACGTCAAGGGGGTTAGTGGATACTATAAATTACTAATAGTAGCAATTTATTGCGTGAAATTGAAATAATTCACACAAAACACATACCCATTTGACATAACCCACAATTTTCAATTTATGAGAAATTGAGTAAATTGTGGCAATCTAAACAAAAATTCACAATAATGCAACACTAAAATAAGATTTACCTCACGCTCACCTGATATTACACCTGAGGTCACCACGAATTTCGCGACATAAACAAACCCGCGAAACGAAATACAGCAACCGCGAACTGACACTCCTTCAATTTCTGTCAACGTATGAAATTGGGGTGTTTTTTTCACGGAGAACACACTGGTGGTGATAAAAATTACCAAAAACATCCCCCGTGAAAGATATAAAAGAATTAATATCTTATCATATATATAATAAGAAGGAAAGAGAAAAAGAGTAAGAACGAGATCGGTAATGATCAACTTCCATATCACGAAAGAGCCATAAATACTGCCCGAGGCAGTTTGCTCAAGCGATATCTAATAAAATAAGTACAAAAACGAGTTTTCAAACAAAACTGAGGCCGAGCCGCATGAAAAAGTAGAAAATAAACCACAGAGATGGACTCAGATATTTTGATTGGGACATTTCTCTTGAATATTCTTTCTCTTCATGAATCAAATCACTTATTACCTCTGATTGATCATACTGAAATATATCGGTGATTGTCAGCGAATAAAATCTGAGTCCACCTCTGTGTGTGAACAAAAGTTTATTTTCTACTTTTTCATGCGGCTTGGCCTCAGTTTTGTTTGAAAATTCGTTTTTTTACTTATTTTATTTTCTACCTTTTTCACGTTAACTAAATTGGAAAATTCTGCATTTTTCCTGAAACAGATTTATAACTAATCATATCGATGAAAATTTTTCCGATGATTTTCCGGGTTTTCCATGGAGTTTTCCACAAAAGCAACTTTATGCAACTCATTTCGCTCTACAACTTTGTCTTAGGTTGCAAAACGCTCAAACGCTTCCATGGTCGGAAAAACTCCGGAAAAGCGTTTTACATGAATTTTCCTCGGTTTTTTCTGCAAGTTTTCAACATTGTCGGAGAGAAAGTAATGATGCCAGTGGATAGAGAACTTGATCCTGCATAATTTAGAATAAAAAAAACTCTGCATTTTTCCTGAAACGGATTTATCACTAATCAAATTTGTACCAAATTTTCAAATGATTTTTCCCGATTTTCCGGGTTTTCCATGGAAATTTCCGGTTCAAATTTTGATAGATTCAATTGTCACGCGACATTAACCTGTGTGCCAAATTTCAGCTCGCTGTGATGACGAAAAGTGGGTCTACGAGAGTATCGAAAATAGTAAAGAAATAGACAAATTCGTGTACGAGATAAAGGGAATGGCTGGCCTCAAAAAATGAATTGGTGCGATATTTTGACAACAACAAAATTAAATGAAAATGCAAAACGATCTGGAGTAGAATGCTTCACGTAAATTTCAGTGCAAATCTACAAGGTTCATTCCCCAAGATCATGAATTTCAGCATTTTGTCATAAAAATTTGGTATCTGGCTATAAAAGAGCGCTGCAAGTAGGCATCAGTCTCTTTTTAGTTTTGTGATTTCAACAGTGCGAACCAACAAGTGACTCCGAGTTTTTTTTTTTTCTATATTCTTTTGGGCATCTAAACCCTGACTTTGGAAGCAATTTTCTTTAGCTGTGGACTTATTGTATTTACGAACACACGTAACAACAATTCTAGTAAGTTTGTGGTGATCAACTTTAAATCGTGCAGAAGTACTCAATCAAGGGTAAATTATCTTTTTCAAATAATTTCAAATTCTTTTTTTTTTGTTCTAATGCTTCGAACAATTGACATCGAGCCACAATATACCAATAAGGGTATCGGGGCTCAATATGTCATTGCAACCAATTAAAGGATAGAAATGAAAAAATGCAATTTTTTGTCTTCAGAAACTATAAATCATATGAAATTACCGCGTAACACGAAACCTCGTTGACAAATATTGGCTTGTATTCCAGAATAGTGAAGTTCTAAGTAGATAGAGTAAATTTGTATATATTGATAGTTTAAGTTGAATTTTTTTGGTAATAATTTTTTGAACTTGTAGCAAATAAATCGAATTTTTTTTGTAAATAATTTGTAGATGCTATCACATAACGCTATTTAGCACATAAGTTGAGGGACCCTAGTTTTTAAACCTGTAACAATTGTCCTTAACGCAATAAATGAAGGAGAAGTGAACGCACGCATTTTTTTGTGTACTGGACCTGCATTCCATTTCAATTCCGCTACACGTAACGTTGTACTCATACCAGTGTCGTGTCCCAATAATAAAACTCACGAATCAATCAAACAATAAAAGAATAAATCTTTAAACCAAAGAAAAAACACGAATTGCATTTAAAACAATACATTATTAATCCGAGAACTGACCTAACTTAATGCCAATATAACTAAGCTACCTGGCGCTTAGGTAACCTGAACCGACTCTAATCACGATAAGACTGTACACTTTTCGGCACTCGCCAGTCCAGTCATTGGTCTTTTATGCACCAATATTCGGAAGTAGACTTTACTTAACAACGCGGATGTAAACAAACGACAACAACCTTGCCGTTTGTTCTACCGGTTGCAGCACCTGAGTCGCTCAGTAGTAAACAATTGCTTTACATAATAATTACCATGCTAGGGTAATTATTATTGTAATCGTCGATTGCTCCACTAAGCGCTCATCGCAGCCAGCTGTTGAGCTAATCAGCAAAATAACCGACAGTTGCAGAACAGTACCATGCGAGGTTACTGTTTAGCAATTGCTAATTATTTCACTAAAATGCGCCCTTGGCTGCTGGAAGAGTCTTCCGTATATCCATAACATCCCTCCCCACTTGGAAAAACTAGTTTCCACCGGGAACTAGATCTGGAGAGTGCAACAATCTTAATTAAAAACTGAAAATGTCTTTATCCTCGTTCGGTTCAGATTCTTTAATTTTTCATTATATACCTACTATCTAAATTGTCTTATTTTTCTTTTTCAAACCGTACATTTTACATTTTTACATCTTTTTACATCATTTCTCTTTTTATTTTCTTTTACATTTAACTTCTTTAAATTCAATATTTCATTTTCACATTTAATTCCTTTCTTTCATTTTTACATCTTTTTTATTCTGATTTTACAACATATCTATTTACTTTTTTTTTTACTTCACATGTCCTTTCTTGGAAACTTCCTCCACTTCTTAAATACTTTATTATACTAATAATTTCCTACATTTGAATCTTATAATAATTAATCTATTCCTTTCCATTGAACATGATTGAATATTAATAACCATATATACATATTTTTATTTCTATATAAATTTATACGTTAATCTCTAACTATAGGTTGCCCTTAAATTACTTCTTCGTTATACAAGTGCAAAGAATATATATATATATACTTAACTAAACCTATGGCGGCTACTCTAGCTACACAAGTTGTTTCCCCACAATAGTTGGCAAGTTCGCTGTCGTGGGCAAGATTGTCTCAATGGTTATGTTTGCATTTTGGGCCTTGGGTTGTTGCTCTGACTTATGAACTATAGGTAGAATCACTCTGTTGGTGCCGGCTTGGATATAGTTCCTCTTCCAGCGCTTCAAATGGCATAATACTCCTATCAGGATTACTAAGCTGATGACGGCTGAACATGCGGTAGTAGTTGTCGCTGCTAAATGTACTGGATGTGGAATGGCACGTCTACTTGCCTCCTCCGTGCTGATTTTGTCTTCAACCCTCTTTATAGCGGCATCCTGCTCTCTCCATGCTCGATTAAAGTTGTCACTAGCCAGCAATCGTATTTCATCCTTTTTCCTTCTACTACATCCTCTCTCTGCCTGTCTGTCTGTGTTGCGATGCTGCTCCAGGCTGGTAACTCCATTCGTCTGGGCTGCCATAGAGATATATTTCGCTGTGCGGCATTTTCAGCTTGTATTCATAGGTCACCGATTTGCAGGTGACAATGTTCTTCGATGAATAATACCCCTGTGTGCTTCAGCTCAGCGATGGAAGGTGGTGAATGTTGGCAGTTTACTTCCAGCTTGGTCTTCTCAGACATCACAAATAACCAGTGGTTTCTCGTTACCATTCTCACTAAGCTGCTCCACTTTGCTGTAACTCTTTCCTTACAGGCCTTCGCATTTACGTTGAAGCTCCGGAAAAGGTTCAGCACACAGTTTTCTCTAATAGCAGTAATAGTTGGGGCTAATTGTGGGCATAAGATTTGCGGGTAGTCCGATGCGGTTAACAACCTCTGGCACTTCTGGTACTGTTGGTAACTCAGCAAGACATACTGTCGTTCATGATTGTTGGCTGCCACAAATTCAGCGTCCAGATCATATACATGATACCCAAATTCATCTATAGCTATCGGGATCGTGTATACCTTATGTAAGTCAAATGCAGCTCGTTGGGACTGTGGGATATCTACCCTGACTAGGATTTCTTGGCCTACCTGGAGTGCTTGTACCTTTGCAATTTGTACCAGCAATTGGAAATTCTGGAATTTTTCATCTAAATCCAGTTTACTAGTGGCATTCTTCATTATATCGGTCATCTCTCGTGCATGAATTATCAGCGGGTGTAGCTTTCCTACGCTTAGGGAGATTAATATGCTCATCATTGTTTCTTGCATTTCGCTGATTTCTCTTAAGTGAAGGCTCATTAGCGTAATTACCTCATCCAATTCCATTTTTAGTTTCAATGACGATAATTCCCGATATTGACCCTGCTGCTCTTTAACGATGGTTGAAAGTTTATTTTGTAGTTCTTCTCTCTCTTCTGCTGCCTGTAGCCTTGAAGCATTAAACAAATGGAACGTAGATTTGACGACTGTAATTTGGTCCTTCAGTAGATTTAATGTTCGGCTCTCCTTCTCATTAAGGTCATCTATAGCTGCATGTATTTCTTCCGAGTCGGCATGGTCCATGGTTCCGAACAGTGTCTTGGCCAGAGATCCCACTCCATCAAGAATTGAACGCTTGTTTCTTCGGGGCGCCTCATTTTGGGTATGATGCGAGAGTTCCTCATCCTGACGCTTAATTTTTTCCACCCAGCCTCCTATCTCTTTGACTGCTGCCTTACACCTTGCAACGCCTCCAGTATCGGTTACGTCTGCACATAATCCGCTTATCAAACCGCTGCAGTTGCTGACGAATTTTAAGTCTTCAGTGAGATCTAGTATTTGGGACTTAGACAGATAGTCCAATGTTTCGTGTAGAAATTAACTACCCCGAGACGCTCGAACAACACTCCCAACTGTGGTATCGGCTCGATGCTATAACCTGCCTGCTCTGCTTGTATCCAAGCTATTAAAGCGAAGATTAAAATTACTACCGCCTTCATCGCGAAGCTAAACCTTCTTTTATAACTATATAAATTTAGGGCAATCCTAGTATTCTTAGACTAAATGAAGTTTGTTTTTCTTTAATATAAACTCCTAATTTATTCTAATAAATATTTTTTTTTTACAATCTTTATTTCTCTTACACCTTCTTTCTTTAGCAATTCTCTCTTCTCTTTACACAACTTGTATAAAAACTTCTCTTTCCTTTAAATTTCTAAACCCTATTTTTTTTAATCTTTTTATTATTAACCTCTTATTTATGCTTTCTTTCAACAGCTCTTCTTATTTATTTTCCATTATTTCTTTCAAAATTTCCTATCTCTTTTTTTTTAAATCTTTATATCTTGTTTACTATTCCTCTTTTCTTTCTCTTTTTTTTTAATTATTATTTCCTTTAAATTCTCTATTTCTTCTTTTTCATTCAATTAATCTTTGTATACTCTACTTTCTTCTCTTTTAAATCTCTATTTTTTCTTTTCTATTTCAATATTTCCTTTGTTTTTCTTTTGAAAAAAAAAAAAAAAAAATTCAATCATTCTTTTCCTTTTTGTTTTTACATATACTTATTTACTTCCCTCCATTGGCAATCTTTTCGCATCTGCATAATCTTCTTTTTCCTTTCCTCTCAGTCTAAATGCTTTAATGAACCTTGTTCTGCAAGAAAAACAAAGAAACTAAGAAAAAGACTAAATAAAATAAAATATTCAAATTGTAAAACTATTCTCTCGTGCTTCATTCCACTTAGGTTATCGTCCTTATATGACGAACAAACTCTAATCTGAAAATTAATAATGATACCTTCTCAAACCATTCGTATGAATCCGCTTGAGCTTTTTCCCTTGAAGTATAGTTACATTCTCAAGACTATGAACGTAAATTACTTCATATGGACCTTTAAAAATGGATGCTAATTTCCCTGCCCTAGCTAAGTCTTTAACTAGAACTTTATCACCAATATGTAAGACTTCCGGCCTAGCTGAATTGTCATGGTACTTCTTTGCCACTAGTTTGCTTTTAAGTAGGTTCTCCCTAGCTAGTTGAAACGCCCTCTGTAATTTGAACCGCAATACCGAATGGTACTTATCATATTGTATACCGGTTCAGGCTGACGCTGTACGCTACTGGGGATTTCCGCTACAAATCCAAACAACGTTTCCATGGGTGTAAGTTTTGTGCCTGCATGCACGGTGTTGTTATACGCATGCGCTGCGGTTCTCAACAGCTCGTCCCAGTTTCGTGGCTCCCGATCATCGAAACTCCTCAGATAGGTGGCTAGCGTAGAATGCTGCCTCTCCACAGCGTTGGACTGGCGATGGTAGGCAGTTGTTTGCAGCTTCTTTATCTTCAACATTTTACAAAGAGCATTTAAGACTTCTCTAGTGAAGTTTGCTCCCTGATCCGTTACTAGCTGTTTCGGTAGCGAGTACCGGCTGAGGATTTGGTCAAACAAGGCCTGGGCTACCGTGTTCGCTTCTTGGTCTGGTATCGCCACGAAATCTACAAGTCTAGTCAGATCATCCATCATAGACAAGATCTACTTGTTACCCTTGTGACTAGTCTAAGTCAACATAGACTTTCTCCAAAGGTCTTTCCGCGATTTCCGTCACTACTAATGGCATCTTGATGGCTCTAGCGTACTTATTTTTTTGGCAAATCGTACAACGTTTAACATACCGAGCTATATCAGCCTTCATTCCCTTCCAACGGTAGAAGCGCTTCACTCTGTTGAACGTTTTGTTCCTTCCAAAGTGTCCTCCAAACCTAGAGTCATGATAATCTCTTAATTAGTTCAATCTCTTCTGGATTGGTCACCAGTTTTGGTTCTGGTATCTTCAGTTTTTCTTCGGTGATTATCTCAGTCCCTTCAATACTGTTACCTTCGTTTTCAGAATCTCGCAACGGTATTTGTTTTGGTTGTTCCCTTTCTTTCTGTTCCCTAGCTTGAGCACGAGTTATTGCAAGGCATGGGTACTCCTTGTTATGATATGACTCAGGTTCTTCAATGTGCCTTGGAATTCTGCTTAGGGCATCGGCATTACCATTTTCCTTTCCAGTTTTATATATAATCTCAAATTCATACTCCGATAGTTTTTGGTGAAATCTGAGCATACGTGAAGGTAGGGTCCTTCACCTTGAAAACTCCCCGTAGCGGTTGGTGATCCGTTACTATTTTGAAAGGTTTGCCCAGAAGGTAGCACCTATAGTTCCGTACTGCCCACACAATGGCCAACATCTCACGCTCTGTAGTGGAGTAGTTTCTTTCTGCCATGTTCAAAGATCGACTAGTGTAACTAATTGGCTTGCCCTCTTGCTCCAGAACTGACCCTAAAGATTCCCCACTTGCATCAGTGATTACCGTAAATTCCTTTGTGAAATCCGGATATATCAAGAGTGGTGGTGTAGTAAGAATTTCCTTGACACGACTGAAAGCCTTGTCACACTCGAGTCCCCATGTGAACTTAACACTTTTTTTTAATAAACTATTAATGGGAAAATTTTTAAAAATTCGGAACAAATTTCCGATAATAATTGGCTAGCCCTAAAAAAGATTGAACCTGACGAACAATTTTTGGTTTTGGGAAATTTTGCACTACTTCTACTAATCGTTTATCAGGCTTTACCCCTTGTTCTGAACAAATATGGCCCAGATACACTACCTCTTTCCTTAAAAACTGACATTTTGAAGGCTGCAACTGAAGGTTGTGTTCTCTGAAGCGCTGAAAAACTTCTGGTAGTTTGCTGTTATGTTCGTCCAAACTCTTAGCAAATATCACGACATCGTCGAGATACACGAAGCATTTAATCCCTTGAAGTCCCGTTAGAATTCCGTTCAGTAGGGATTGAAAAAATGGGGGGGGGCGTTTTTAAACCAAATGGTAATCGTTTATAATGGAAATGATTAAAATTGGTACTAAACGCCGTTTTTTCTCTGTCTTTTGGGTCGATTAATACTTGGTGGTACTCGTTAGCTAAATCTAACGTGGTGAAGTATCTAGAATGACCCAAACGATCTAAGATGTCCTCAATTCGGGGAAGGGGATAAGAAAAGGGGATGCAGACTTTGTTTAGTTCTCTGAAGTCTACACATAGCCGATACTTTCTTTTACCATTCTCATCTACTCCTTTCTTAGGAATTAGAAGTACGGATAAAATTAAATGGACTGTCACTAGGTTCGATGATATCGTCCTCGAGTAATTTTTTGAGTTGTTCCTGACACTCTTCTCGGTGGACTTCTGGCATGCGATATTGCTTTTTGTGTATGGGGGCCGTATTAGCCATTAACGGTAACTTAAAGGTCTTCGTCGGGGTGTATGACAATTTATCGCCTGGCAAATGAAAGATATCATTGTATTCGTAGCAAATGTGGGTTACTGCTTCCCTTTCTTCGAAGTTAAGGTCTTCTCCCAGCACCAGTGATTCCTTCATTAGCTTGAGCCGTTGTTGGCGATTATCAATCTTACCCTTATCCCGTCCTAATAGATACACAGTATAACTACTCAATTTTTCAAGCCTCGGCCTGAAATTCACTAGTTCAACGGGCTCCCTTCCTGCGTTAATAATACCTACCCACGCTTTACCGTTCCTTGGCTTAATTATAGCATTCCCACAATACATTCCTGGCCTAATTTCTTCCGCCATGCACACTAAATCTTCCTCACCTGTGACAGGAATTTCCAACAGCCGCTCTGTTCTTGTGTTCAACTTAATTCTTGTCCCCTGAGTGGTTTTACTCTTTCCTAAGTAATACTTTTCCTTTCGCTGTGTAAGATGTACCTTTTCGCTCTGAGCCTCTGCGTAAGCTGTAGCTTTAGAGAGGTCGCGCTGGACTTCCATGCGAGGAATTTCCAGCTCCTTTTCCCTTTTTCCTGCTACACCTTCTTGTTCTCTGCTCCCCATCGGTTTAGTCCTATTGATGGGTGCTTCTTGAGAATCTTTTTGATTCGTTCCCGTGCTAAGGGACTCGACCAATTGTACGAAAGGCCACTCCTCAGCTGTTAGAGCTGGCTGTACATCATCTTCTTTTGGAAAAGTCATCTTTCTTTCTTTTATTTCACCATCTTGGTAAGATTCTACGTCTGAAAGATACTTTGTGAGGCTATCTGATACCACGCCTGCTTTGTCCTTCAGGAACTCGATCCCCAGAATACCGTCAGCTGGAATCGAATTAGTGTCATAAATGGTGTTAAACTCGCATGGCTGTTCTACTCCACCTATGCGTAGTGTGGCTTTGCAAGTTCCAATTGAGCTTTCTTGTGCCCCAAACAACCCTCCAATCATTATTTTCTTGAGAGTTTGTATAGGCGTGTTTCCTTTAATACGATTTACCTTAATTATATTACATGTTGCACCTGTATCTACTAATAATGTTAATTTACCCGTTATACCTATATCCGATTCTACTGAGATAATGCAGTTATTTAACAAACTTAACTCTATGACACTGGCTTCTTTCTGTGAGGTCTTTATGGTCTTGAATTCCGTTAACTGAAGGCAGCTGCGGATAATTCCCCCAGCTGCCGTTTCCCTTCTTTAGAGCTTCTTGTTCCGCTAGATATTTCTTCAAGCAGTTTGCGGTATAATGATCGCAGGTTCTACAAAATTGGCAATAAAGGATTTCTGGGTCTGTTTGCAGCTGTCCTGGAGAACCAATTGAAGTATCCGCGAACCTTATTCTTTGCCTTCGGCAACTAGCAGTATCGTGACCATAGTTTCGGCATTTTACACAGTATGGTGGCTGTTTTCTTGATTGGCATTCCCTTGCAATAGGCCCTCTTCGCCCACACTGGATGCACTGGATGGGCCTAGGCGGCGTTGCCCTAGCCTGTGATCCACGATATATTCCTGCTGCTGCTGGAGATGGGCCCTTCTGTACGGCTTCTCTGAATGGTCTGCTAGTATTATTGTTGAAACGATTAGTCCCCCAGCTATCTCGCATTGTTTCGGAATTCAGTTTTCGCCCACTTCCCCAGACTTCTGGTTCTCTACTCTGGAGCCTCGTTGCATCCTTCTCGAAATAACTAGCTTCTTCTTGTACTTCATCTAGAGATTGGAATCTCCTTCCTGTCAGATGCACTTGCGTTGCCTTATTCCCTACGCCTGCTTTAAAAGTAGCCACTGCGTCAGCTTCCAATTCTGCTATTAGTCCACCTTCCTTATTTGGGTACTTAGCTTGACTGCTGTTTTAATTTTGTCCAGAAGCTCTTTCATTCTGTCAGCGAATTCTCGAATGTCCTCTCCAGGTCGTTGTTTACCCTCCAGCATTTCCGTACGTAGCTCACTGAACGATTTTCGTGGCGTATATGCAGTTGTAATAACTTGCTGCAGAGTTTCAAAATCCTTCGGCTCCTGGGAACACACTAGATAATAAGCGTCATCTGTAAGCCGAAACTTCACACATTTGATAAAGATAGCTTTTTCTTCAGTAGTCAATTGATCGTAGAGTTCCTTGCTGCAATTCAGGAAACGGTAAAATTCTTTTCCCAGCTTTGGTGACCTTTCCCCAGAAAATAATGGTATATATTTGGATACCATATCCATAACTTTCCCATGTGCTTCCGCCATACTGTTTTGAGCAATCCGTATGATTTTGTGCTTCCTGGTTCTTTTGTCTTTCCCTTCGATGAGCTACTCTTAGCTGAAATATCTTTCGTTTCTCGTGGTTTATCCCAGAACACTAATTTCCTTGGTGTCCACTTCTTACTGACTTCTTGCCTGTATACTTTCTCTTGCGGCAGTGGACCCTCGGCTCTTAATTCTGTCTCCAGTTCCTCCGCTGCCTCTTCTGCTTCCTTCAGTTGCTGTTCCAAAGACAATATTTTCTTTATTAGACCCTTGTTCTTTCTTTTCTCTTCTTCTAACAATTGTTCTGCTTGGATCTCACCCCTTTGGATCACCTCGAGTGTAGCCGTTACCAGCAAGTCTAAAGCTTCGCCTTTCGTACAGGACTTGGCAGCTGTATTCCACTCCTGAATCAATTTTCTCGATTCTTCACTTGATGTTCGTTTTTGCAACTCTGCCGTGAGATGCTCTCCAATATACTGCCAGTCTTGCTCGTAGCTTTCTAACTTCTCCTTACACTCTTTTAGCTCCTGCGATCTATCCTCTAATTCCTTCTCTTGAGTTTCGAACCGTAACAGTTGCTCTCTTGTCAGTACATTACTTCTACCCACCGACATTGAAGTCTGAACCAGAAGATCATCTAATTCTTCTCTCTTTTCCCTCCAATCCAAGGCTAATTACATATATATATTATATATAACACCTAACCATGAAAACAATCTCACCCAACAAAACAACTTACACAAAAGTTAATTAATTTTAAACTACACCTAGTAAAACTAATTCAAATTTTTCCCAATTTCCTCATTCAATCTCACTTTCTCCTGGCCTTTCTAACCTAAATGCTCCCTAGATTAACACCTTAATCCCAAACTTTACAGTCGACTTGACTTTTTGTGTGAATCACGAAGACATAACCCCAACACTCAGCAGATATCAATATCGAGACTTAATCTCTGTTTAAAACGTGACGATTCAGACAAATATAGCATATACTCTATCAATGCTATAACAAACGCGAAGTAGCTTCGAACGAACAGGAGTGAAATCCAACTTTCAAGCGGAATTATAGAAAACAACGCTATACCTAATTACCAAAATTTCCACTCCTTAACTGTTACTCTATTTAACCTATAGAAAGATTCACAGTTTTTCTTACAGGTACAAATTCATTCATCCGCACAAAATACTTACTACACTTCTCATTTATAATAAAAACATAAAGGCCAACGAAGAAAACACAAAAATTTATTTCCCCATATTAAACGAAAAATATTGAAGATCGCCGCAAACAAAACAAAAACCAAACATCGATGAATTAACTAATTAACCTATATCTTAAAGTTTCAACCTAAACACACGGAAATGCGACAAAAACTTTCAAACGCCCATAATGATTTAACTTCAACCTATCCAAAAACGCACATCACAATCATGAAATCAATATTACTACACTGAAATGGCTTCCCAAAATCGCACTCAACACTTAATCTAACACTTTTTAAATTTATCCTGAAAAGTAAATGGAGCAGCTAAAAGAAGCAGAACTCCCACAATTAACAAAAAAAAATGGAGTAGCTAAAAAAGCATAACTCCCACAATTAAAAAAAATGGAGTAGCTAAAAAAGCATAACTCCCAAAATATAAAAAAAATGGAGTAGCTAAAAAAGCATAACTCCCAATATATATAAATTTTAAAAACACAATACCTTTTTAAACCGGCTGCGCCAAATTGTCGTGTCCCAATAATAAAACTCACGAATCAATCAAACAATAAAAGAATAAATCTTTAAACCAAAGAAAAAACACGAATTGCATTTAAAACAATACTTTATTAATCCGAGAACTGACCTAACTTAATGCCAATATAACTAAGCTACCTGGCGCTTAGGTAATCTGAACCGACTCTAATCACGATAAGACTGTACACTTTTCGGCACTCGCCAGTCCAGTCATTGGTCTTTTATGCACCAATATTCGGAAGTAGACTTTACTTAACAACGCGGATGTAAACAAACGACAACAACCTTGCCGTTTGTTCTACCGGTTGCAGCACCTGAGTCGCTCAGTAGTAAACAATCGCTTTACATAATAATTACCATGCTAGGTTAATTATTATTGTAATCGTCGATTGCTCCACTAAGCGCTCATCGCAGCCAGCTGTTGAGCTAATCAGCAAAATAACCCACAGTTGCAGAACAGTACCATGCGAGGTTACTGTTTAGCAATTGCTAATTATTTCACTAACATGCGCCCTTGGCTGCTGGAAGAATCTTCCGTAACATAACATAACACCAGCCTTGTGACTTCAAGACAAAACGGGAATAACCCTTTTGTATTTAGCGTGGTATTCGCAACACTTCGCACTAGCATGTTTTTTTTTTAAATTGCTCATCTTACTCATGTTCACCATCCACTTCAGATTCTAAGAGAAAATAACTAAGCCTCTGGAAACACTCGAAGTTATTTTGCTCCACAACTGAAATCCAATATTGTATTTTCCTTTAAAAGGCAACCAATTTATCTTTTGTTTGCAATATGTTGACTTGTTTTCCTTGTAGAGCCAAACGTAATTCGTTCAATTTACCAAATATTTCAGCAAGGTATGCAAGTTTAGATAGCCAAGTCATATTATTTAAATCTGTCGGATAATTCAAATTTATGATCAATAAAATACGCCAACAGATCCTTTCCTGTTTGATAATATTTTGTTGCAAAGCAAACAAACCGCATCTGGAGCCTCCTCGTCCACCAGTATTAGTAAATCCTAACGACAGGTAACTAGTATCATATTTACGTCTTTTTGTTGATACCACCTGTTCAAAATCGGAAGATGGCAGAGTTGGAAGATGAGGCTGTACCTGAACGAAACTGGAAGTTGATGGCACTGCGGGTTCCAGAATGCCTGTATCTGTAGATTCAGCAATTTCTGCATTACTACTAACAACGTCAGTTTTCTTTAACGACCCATATTTTAATCATCGATCTATTATAAGGGCAATTCGTTTTTATAGAAACAAAAACAAAACAAAAATTATTACAGAGTATAATAAATTATTTATAAAAACTATTTATAGTCCTACCTGATTTATAAAATTACAAGAGGAATAGAAAATACTTATTTTTGTTCACTTGTAAAAATAGTTATGTTAGATTTAAAGTAAATAAAATTATAGTTTGCGTCCGTTTACAATTTAAAATATACTACCGAAGATTAGAAACATATAACATACAGAATATGCATCAGAAGTAAGCTCTCCACTCCCAAAATTTCTCAAGCAATAGATAGAGCTGGTGCGGGTGAGCTGACGGCCGAAATTTGTTTTGGCTTGCAAAAATACAGAAAACAGAGGAATGTGTCGCTCCAATATAAAATCAACGTTGCTTCGACCCGATGAAGGGAACGCCACAATTTTTTCTTAGAAATTTACAGAAAATTTTTCGGCTGAATTTATTCAGTTATTCCCAGGGTTCCACGGAACACACTTTGGGAACCAATACCCTACACTAATGACATAATTTCAATTCAAGGTAATGAAGACGTGACAAATTGTAGACGAAAATTACTTAACTTGAAATGTGGTTGACATTTATATGTCACTTGGCAGATCTTCACTGTAAGTAAAGATAATGGCAATGGCAGAGTTCGATAATTTAATTATGCAAACAAGAAAAAATGCTAGTATTTGCTGTAAAAGATTCAAAAAACTCTATTGTGACTTTTTTTGCTGCAATGTATACATCTGTGTTTGGCGTCTAATATATAAATATGCCCGACTAAAATTATGTCGGCTACACAGATGTTATTAAGGGTTAGGACTAGTCCTTTTACAAAAAGTTCGAGTTAGGTAATCTTTTAAGATGGGCTTAAAAATGTTCTTGGCATGTGTATGTTTGCTCCCGACATATAGTCTCATCGTTACCTCCTTGCGCGCACTTACCTAACAAAACATCTTACAAACTAAGTAAGCAAGTCCTCTAGATAAGAAATACATTTATTGTATCGAAAAGGCTCGTGGCAATGTTGCCTTGCCACCTCGGATATTATCTAACTTGTTTTTCACAACTTTTTTTGATGCAGTCACAAATGTTAATGTCAAATGTGTCTAATTTTCATACCCTGGATGATGAAATCATAGGGTGTGTTCACTGACACGCTAGCGTTGTGTTGTGAACAAATGTCAAAAGAATTACTTTGACAGTTAGTCACTACAAATGGTGACTTTTGTGTAACCGAATTGCAGTGAACGCAAAAGAGAATAGCAAATCAAATATTTTTGACGTTTGCAAAAAATAAGTTAATTAAAAGTAAACATGAACGTCAAATTGTAAATAGCGTTATAGTTGGGAGATGAACTTTTTTCGACATTACAAGGAAATAAAGTAATATTAATCCATTGAAATTGATTTATAATAAAAAAGATTTTTGGCCCATCACACAGGTCATATTGTTCTCATCAACGAAAATTGATATATTTTCTGTTTCCATTTCCATATCAATGTCACTTTGACAACACAAATTTATTATCGCACAACTTTACTATCCTAAATACGGGTAGTGAAATAATGCGCGCTACCGCGCGCCGTCTCAGTGAACGCCTGAGAAAGTAAAAGGTAAATAAAATTTTAAAAAATGGGCTAAGTCAGGCGACCCCTTGATGTTGCCACATAAAAATCAAGATCTTTTAGGTATATTTTGAAAACGAACAGTCCTAGACATTTTTATTGTACTGAAAAGTACTTCAGTACTGTCCGACGAATCGTTCTAGAAATATATGCGAAAAACCACTTCAACAATCAAACGTGCTTAGAGAGGTGATCATATGAAATTACATGCGGGCATTCATCTAGATCTAGGGTATCAGAATTGGTCTTAACAAATTCTAGCTTTTTTTTACTTTTTAGTTTTAAGCTTTGTTTGAATTTTATCACAAACTATACCTATTTTATGTTTATAAAATATGTGTTTAAGTAATTATGTATGCTTTGGTAATATTGATAGTAATGTAGTTTTATCTTTCTTGAACAAAACTTGTTGCAGCCTTGATTTTTGAGTGGTGGGAGGCTTATATTATCTAGGGCTTAGAAGAACTGAACTGCCAATATTGCAAATTTAAGGGGGTCCTCTAGTTTCTCGGCTGTTTTTTTACGGCTTTTTCAATAATTTTTAACGGGCAAACCATCGAAATAATCAATCTGATTGTATTTGCATAATCTTTATTAGCATTTAAATAAGGTTTACAAATTTTTTGAAGTTAAAATATATAATAGAATAAAAGTTATAGTGGCAGACATGAAGACATCCAGTGCTTGACGGTGACCAAGATTGTGGCTGTTCTGCTTATCTGAAATCAAAAAACCAAACGGCATTCTAATCTTCATATTTAAGACTAGCGATTGAACTAGAGTGAATTCTAAATTACAAAAATTGACTTTTTTATACACTTTTGAAAATTACATTCTATTTTTTACTCCTTTTTTCTTAAGTTTTTCGCTCGTAGAAAAAAAACTATCGAAGCAATCATTATAATCCTAGTTCAATCGCTGGCTTATAATATATTAAAGATGCTGTATAAATTTGATAAAGATCGGTGTAGTAGTTTCTGAAATATCGTGGCCACCGTTTCGAAAAATGGTGTTTCGAGAAAAACGCGTTTGAAAGTTCGCGCATGTGATTTATACTAAAAATTTCATCTCACCGTCAATCTGCTATGCCTGGACCATACAATAGGCCTTCCTCTTCTTCTTGGAAGTCACGCAGAGCTGCTCCGTCTTCCCTTTTAGCGATTCGGACCTGTTTTACAACATCACTCAATATTCGAAAGCGTCTGTCAACGGTCTCGGCTCCCCTTTACTCGGGCCTAATTCGCGCTCCGTATACCTGCTCCGTTCCAGGGCCGTAACTTGTGAACCACTTCGAATATCGAAAAATCCTTTGGCACACATTTTCTACACATGTTGTAGATGTGATTTATGAAAAACAAAAAAAAAATCGATTTTTCGACCCGAGAAACTAGAGGACCCCCTTAAGAGATTGGTTCTAGAGTATTTGCTGTAGTTGCAAAGTATTTGACAGAAGATTTTTTTTTTTGAAAGGCTAATTTCTCAAAAACATTAAATTTTATGATAGCTGATGACTGTCGCTGACCTTATTGGATAATCTTTCGACTTTCCAATGAATTCAGTTCATTTAATGTCGATTTCAGTAATATTGAGTAAAATTTCCACCATTTAAAATTGAACTGAAATGTTGCAAAAGGGTCGTTATGTGCGTCATTGTTTCATATACTGCACATTTAAATCTATTTAATTAAAAATCAAGTATTATATGAGCCGTTTATATAAGTGGTGCAAGTCCATTTTTTTATGATAAAATATTTAAATATTTTAGGTTAACACGTTAAGCGCCGCCACAGAAAAAAAATGTATTTCTTTGGGCCACCTCCATTTTAATATTTGTCCCAGCGGGCCCCGAACTTGAGTTACCCATGCTTTTATAACTGCTCTGTGCATCAATACGGACGATACGAGCTCGTAAATATTACGTGTGTATTATTGTGTGTGTATCCGAGAGGGCGCACGCGTCCCTATTGCAAATCTCATTGTGCATCCATACGGATGCTTATTGCGCTTAACGTCTTAAATAAATTTAAAAATATTCATAGGATCTAGCAGTGAGCTTTTGTGTATTTTGAAGTAAAATATCGTGTAGAAAATACAAATACTATACCCAAACGAACTGCAGCACTTTCAAAATAAACGGCTTATATTAAGTATTATGGGGATAGTCTGTCTATGGTATAGGTTCAAAAATTGATGTACTCGTAAGTAAGTATGTAAGTGAATATATTTAGCCTTTTTCCCTTTTACTTCTTTACAAAAAAAAAAAATTACACAGTCCAGAGTCCTTATAGGTATTTTAATCCTTGTAGGTAATTATAACAAATTCAAATATTTATCCTAAAACTATTCTCAAGTTTTACATCTAATGGTAACTTATTAAATATTTGAAAGCTCTTATATACACTAAACTATTCTGTGATGAACTATTTCTGTACAGTTGCAGCCTGAAATCACTTACCAGTAAGGTTGTAAGTCTCCAACATAGTTCATTAATTTACACAGCATATCACCTGACTTAATACTAAATATTAAAATTAGAAATTCATATTAATTTGCTGCTTAACACTCAACCAACACAAAGAATTATAATAAATCTAATAGATGTGTATCTATTGCACTTTAAAATAGCTCTCATTGCCCTATTTTGAAGTCTCTATAGTCTTTCAAAAGAATTGCTATCTGATATAAACATAAATGTCGAACAATATTCAAAGTGGGGCTTAATGAGTACTTCATGCACATTAATTATTTTTTGTATGTATCTATATGTACATATGGTCGGAAATTTAACCAAAAATTCATTGAAAAATTGGTTTGCACATGTAAGAGCAAGAAATGGTAATTAAACTAATCTCCCTGAATAAATTTAATCAGTTATTAGCGACAATTATAACAATTAGACTAGTTTTTACTTCGAGTTTTCAAATTGCGAAGATAACTGTGACGAATATTTTAGTTTGGACTGGGATGCAGATGCAGTCCTTCAAAAGGAAAGTAGCTTAACTCCAATTAATTCAGCGAACATTTTCCAGAACATTAGTGAAAACAATGAAGAGGACTTAGTGTAAATTTTCCCAAGTTCCTCCAGACCTGGGCATTTTTCAATCGATTAACAATCATAATTAATTCGATTAAATTTTTAATCGATTAAAATATTAATTGGCGCTATCGATTGAAAATTCAATTGATTAAAATATTAATTGCTCCCTCGATTGAAATTTTAGTTGGCCAGACAATTAACGGGTTAATCTGGCTCCATACATCGACTCCATTTTCAGGGCATGTATCGCTTTTGGATATGTCCCTGAGGTGTGGAGGAAGGTGAGACTTGCCTTTCTCCCGAAGCCTGATAAGGCTTCTTACATGGACCCGAAGAGCTTTCGAATCATAAACCTCTCCTCATTCCTTGTGAAATGCCTGAAGAAGCTTTTGGATGAATATATCAAGGGAGTAGCCCTAAAGACTTCTCTCTTAAACACCTCACAGCACGCTTACTGGACGGGCACATCTACGGAGACGGCTCTCCATTCAAAGGTTACTGTCATTGAGTGGGGACTGGATCGTGGAATGTTTACCTTGGGAGCCTTTCTGGACATCGACGGGGCTTTTGACAGGGCCACCCCAAGTCGTTTTGTGAGGCAGCTCGTCGACATGGTGTTGACCGTACTGTAGTGCGATGGATCGACCAAATGTTAAGACGACGATACTTACTGGGGAGGAGGGCGGCCGAACCACTCCCAGTGTGCTGGTGGAGAGAGACTGCGCGCAAGACGGCGTGCTTTCTCCAGTACTCTGGTGTATGCTGGTTGACTCACTCATCACGGAGTGCAAAACGTGGGATTCTCATGTGAAGCGTATGCGGATGACATCCCTCTGATCATTTCCAGGCACAGCATGACTGCTGCCTGTGCTTTATGCAACGTGGCCTCAATATTGTTGAGGACTGGAGCACCCGTCATTAGATGATAGTAAACCCAACAAAGACCAGCTTGGTGCTCTTCTCCAGAAGATGTAAGCTTACGTACTTTGTTCTTCCAAAGCTTTTTGGACACACTCTGCAACTCTCTCCTCATGTCAAGCAGCTTGGAGTTGGAGTCTTCTTCGACTCGAAGCTGACATGGAGATTGCACGTAGAGAAAAAAGTTAATGCAGCTACGAGGGTCTTCGCTCAGTGCAGGAGAATCTTTGGCTGCACATGCGGCATGAAACCGAGGGTCGTGCATTGGATGTACACCTCGATCATTAGACCCATGCTTACATATGCCTCCTGTGTATGGTGGCCGAAGACGCTTGTGCCGACTACGATCCGGAAGCTGGCGGGCCTGCAAAGGCTTACCTGCTTGAGTATTACGGGCTCCATGCGATCTACGGCTACTGCTGCTCTTGAGGTCCTACTTAATCTGCCATCCCTAGATCTAGTCATTCAGGCAGATGCCAAAAGGGCTGTGTGCAGGTTGCGCTTATTGGGATGTTGGGAGCACGGTTAGACTGGCTCTTCTCATTTCTGTCTGGCGTACGGGCTGGACTTGGAAAACCCTCTGGCCAGTATTCCACTGATGCGGTGGTATCTGAGCTTCGGTTCGGGTGTCGCTTCTCTGTGAGCTTTCCTGGAAGGGAATCGTGGACTGAGGGAAGTGCCTTATGGAGCCCTCCCCGGTCCGCTCTAAAACTCTTCATCAACGGTTCTCTCACTATTGAGGGAGCTGGCTGAAGTCTTCGCCATATCGATGGCAGCGACGTTAGCCCTTGATATGCAAATCGAGCATTGCTATCCTTTCGGATATTCAGGCAGCCTTGATGACTCTGAGTGGTCCTCCTGATAACATCTAAATTACTGGTGGATTGCACGTCGTCTGGGGATAAGTTGTGTATCCTCAACAAGATGTCCGTTCTGTGGGTTCCTGGTCACATGGGGATCATGGGGAATGAAAGGGCTGATCTTTTAACTAGGGCTGGCTCTGATTCTCCGTTCCTCGGACCGGAACCCGCCGTAGGCGTTGCCACTCCGAGTATCGGGTCTCTCATCAAAGCGGATGTTCATAGAAAGCATCAGCAGAGATGAGCGCATCTAAGTACATATTTGCAGCTGTACAAAACTGCTTCTTGATGGGCCCAATGGGAATATCTCCGATTTTCTCATGGGGCTAGGAAGGAAACGAATGTAGAACTGTGGTTGGCATCATCACAGGCCACAGTTCACTTCACGCTCATCTAACAAGGATGGGAGTTGTTGACAGCCCTGAGTGTCTGTCCTGTCTGGAGGGAGAGCCCGAGACAACTGAACACTTTCTGTTCGTGTCTGGCCTTCGCCCGGTGCAGGCTGGATACTCTAGTGTCTGCCCTTCTATCTGTGGATGAGCTGAAAAAACTGCCTCACCAAGACCTGATGCGTTTCATTAAGAGGACAGGAAGGTTTTGGTGAATGGCCTTCTAGCAGGACAGCACAATGGGTCGCTATGGCCTTAGTGCTTGGGTTAGGATCTCCTGTCCCCCTAAGATAAAAAAAAACAGGTTAGTCGAATAAAATTTTAATCGATTAAAAAGTCAATCCGCAGCCCCGATTAAAAATGTAATCGATTAATGTTAATTAATGTTAATGTTAATCAATGCGATTGACAAATCGACAATATACGATTGAATAAATGTCTATTAAAGCAAAAGGATAAAGACACACATAGAAAAAATGATATGATTTATTATTATTGTTACATCATTTTTCGGGTTTATTTTTTCAGATAATTTTGGTTTGCTATGAGGATCACACGATCTTCAAAGAGGTCATCGGTAAGGCTACCATAACGTGCAATGTTTACCATTGTTGCAAATGAGACCATTAATAACCTAGACACACAGCACTCTTAATGAAGAAATAACTAACGACTCATTAGTCTATAATGACTCATTATAAACTGCAGACACACAGCAATTTCTTTAATTAAGTTGTGCTGTCAAACTGGTTTTGATGAACTTATCACATTAAAGAAGCAATATGGATCGAATTAACGCTATAAACTTTGTTTTCATTTATTTTATTTTAAATTTAACAATTTGCAAATGAGAAAAATATTATATTTAAAAAAAAAATGATAATATAATTTGTGATTTGCATTTCTTCTTCTAATTTTTCAAATCGGCAGATGCACAGCGGAGCTCCAAATGTACATTATATGCCAAATCTAGCACATTTTTCCTCATTATAGCTATAATGAAGGTGGAAAACGCTTCATTAGTGTACTTCATTATCATCTGATTTTCGAGCTATAATGACGTATACTATGTGACACACGGAATTTTAATGAATAGTTAGTACAAATGATTGATTAGTCCGTGCTGTGTGTCTAGGGTATAAGATTATCTGTCTAATTAATGGATAATCTTCCAGCATTTAGAGATTCTTTCTCTTGTCACTTAAATATGTGTAATAAAAATTAAAATTAAATATAAATGCTGGACAAAATTCATCATGGTAATCGATTACATTTGTAATCGGGGCTACCGATTAACTTTTTAATCTATTGAAATTTTATTCGACTAACCAGTTAATTGTCACGTGCGTAAAGCTAGCACCACAACTTCGCCTAATGTATTTCGGATCATCATGTGTCGTTAATTTGTCGTAAAAACCATAAATTTGGTGTGTCCTTTTTTCTAAAGGAAACTGGGTGGGGGCTAAGTTGGCGTGAAGGTAGCACCGCAACTCACTAGAACTCGGTCAAACCTTATGGGATTGGAAATTTCACATCTTGGAATTTGTCGTGACAACCATATATGTATGTGCTGTGTCCTTTTTTTCTAAATGAAACAGGATGTGGTGTTAAGTTTACGTCAACTCACTAGAACTCTGCCAAACCTTGTCGGATTAGAAAATTGTACATCTTGGAGTTTGTCGTTAATTTGTCGCAAAAACCATAAATTTGTCGAATTTTTTAAGGAAACTGTGTGTGCTGCAATGTTGACGTCAAGTTAACACCGCAACTTGCTGGATGATACTCTGAATATATTTTATTAAGATAATTTTTTCTATTAACGTTTTTGCAGACTGAAAATCCATTTTCATGCACTTGGGTCATATATACCCGTTACTACATTTCGTATATGTTTTCCAGTTCTTTCTTTCATGGCCATTAGTGCTCTGTTGTGAACATTTTTCTGATAAGAAGTCATTTTCCACGAAGCACTTATTCTGCACAATTATGAGCAGTAGAACAGTCGCTCTTTCCCCCAAAAAACTCACTCAAAATACATCCCATCACCAAAGTTTTCGCCCGCTTAATAGAAAAAAAATTTCTTAATAAAATATGTTCAGAGTATCATAATGTTCATGTAGGGCTTAATATTGTATGAAAAGTGGATATGCCCCTTTGCCTTTGATTTAGTTATCGCGGTCGTGTAATTTAAACAATTTTCATTATACATAGAAAATTGAGCTATAACTCATTTGGAAAGTAAAAGGACAAATCAATCAAATTAATTTAATTTGTCAATGAACTTTGGGCAATCAAATGTTCATTTCGCATCGACAAAGCTTTATAACGATTAATCTCGCTATATGAATTTGTAGGCTCATAGTTTAGCTGATGAATTCAAAGTGACTAATAACATTCAAAGAGATTCAGCTACAAGAACGATACATTAGAGATTTTCGATGGAGGCTAGGCAATTCCTCTATTTCTGCTGCAAACATCTGCAACGTATGCACAGAATGCTCTTATTTTATTATATTAAGATTGTTCTTAAATTTATTTCGTTATAATTGCATTATATCAAAATAAAATAATATTAATTTAATGATATGTGTAGTAAGTAAATTAAGTGTGTAAGAGAAATGTTTCTTTGACAAGAGTATACTAAATATAACACAATTATTATTTAATATTAACAAAAATTTTCATTTAAAGGAAATTTTACTTTTTTCTTTTTACTATAAGTAACAAAGGTACTTTTTTTTATATATATTTACAGTGATGTATTTACATACCCAGCTGAAGCTGATAGTACATTATCCGTCAAAAAGGAAAAAAAAAGAAAGATATCTGAGCCTTCCACATCGAAAATTGGTACTGATGAATTGCAACCACACACAGCAGATGTAAAGGAGGAATCCGTTCCACAAATAAAATCTGAAAAAAAGAAAAAGAAGAAAAAGACGACAGATGAAACTTTGAGTCCAGTAAAAAAGAAAATTAAAACAGAAAGCACTTCCGAAAGTAACTAGCGTGCTATTTTCATATATTATATATATGCAACGCGAGAATTCAGAAACAACTACCATACCACTCTTGTGATTGTTTTGGGCTTAAATAAATAAATATATATATGATTGATGTTGTGTAAGTTTATTGTAAATTTTGTAGTAAAAATATAAAGTATGTCCTAAGCGCGGGGGGGGGGGGGGGGCTCACTGCCCCCAGGCACCGATCGTAAGCTTGAAAACGACGTGAAAAATCGTACGTCGGAAAGTACAAGAAGTTTAGACGCAGTGCATATGCATGAAATCTGATATGATGTACTTGTGTCTTGTAAAAATAATATTTGTAGGCGATGAGAATAATTGTTTGTATGTGTGTACTTCCAAGTAGATTTGATAAATTAAAAAAAAAAAACTATGTACATGGAGGTAATTGGCGGAATTGAGGTGATATATGTATGTACATGTACATAACGAAATGCAATTTACGCTAAATTGCATCTTGTTGCAGTATGGAAATACATTTGAATGAATTTTTACGTTAAATAAATTTTACTTTTCTGGGTCAAATTTGTAGCACATCGATATATAGCATAGGGCGATATATCGATGTGCTTTTATTATGGTTTTGATTCGGGTCATAGGCATCTGGGTAACAACATCTCTCCCCCCTAGGGAGAAGAAAGTTTTATCCTGTGGGAAGAAAACTTTCTTCTTTTTTCTTTATTGTGCTTTCTTTTTGTATTGGAAAGATTTACATAATAGTCGGAGAGCTAGCAACGTCTGTGTTAATATTTTGTTGCAAAGCAAACAAACCGCATCTGGCGCCTCCTCGTCCACCAGTATTAATTAGTAAATCCAAACGACAGGTAACTAGTATCAATTTACGTCTTTTTGTTGATACCACCTTATCAAAATTGGAAGATGAGGCTGTAGCTGAACGAAACTGGAAGTTGATGGCATTGCGGGTTCCAGAATGCCTGTATCTGTAGATTCAGCAATTTCTGCATTACTACTAACAACGTCAGTTTTCTTTAACGACCCATATTTTTATCATCGATCTATTATAATGGCAATTTTTTTTTATAGAAACAAAAATGTTAAAATTATTACAGAGTATAATAAATTATTTATAAAAACTATTTATAGTCTTACCTGATTTATAAAATTACAAGAGGAATAGAAGCTGTGTTCTTTTGTGTACCTTGTTCTAGAACTCAAATATACTGGAGAGAACAAATTGTTCTGTCGGTTGATTTGTACTTATAAATCTTCTATGAAAATGTATAAGGCGTTATTTTGTGTACCTTTTGTTCTGCTCTGTTCTGCGGACACAAAAGAACACAGCTAGAAAATACTTATTTTTCTTCACTTGTAAAAATAGTTATGTTAGATTTAAAGTAAATAACATTATAGTTTGCGTCCGTTTACAATTTAAAATATACTACCGAAGATTAGAAACATATAACATACAGAATATGCATCAGAAGTAAGTTCTCCACTCCCAAAATTTCTCAAGCAATAGAGAGAGCTAACGGGGGAAATTTGTTTTGGCTTTCAAAAATACAGAAAACAGAGCAATGCATCGCTTCAATATAAAATCAACGTTACTTCGACCCGATGAAGGGAACGCCACAATTTTTTCTTAGAAATTTACAGAAAATTTTTCCGCAGAATTTAGTTATTCCCAGGGTTCTACGGAACACACCTTGGGAACCAATACCCTAGACCAGTGTTTCCCAATTTGTTTTTCTCGCGACACAGTATTCAAACTAATCAATTTATGCGACTCAGAGGAAACTGATATTTTATATTGAAAATAATAGTTTTTATTAATGGTGTAATAATTATATAAAAAAAAAATTAATTTAAAAACTTGTGATCGATGCCAATTAAGATAAAATACAGATAAGTATTGAAATTATTAATAAAAAACATAACGCTTGAATTGATATTTTTCCGTTATACATGTTTTAGTGTATGTATGAGCGCGTTGATCACAGCACAGTTTCTTTATACGTGGTCGAATTTTTGATAAGGCCACTCTTAGTTCCTCTTCAACAGATAAAAGCCTCTCTCGTTTTTTGCTTTTTATTTAATTTAGAGCTGAAAAACCTAATTCACATAAATTAGAGGTGGAAAAAGGTAATAGCACAGTTAAAGCTTTTTTTGACAATATTGGAGTTTCTTTTGCTGCTCCTATCAAAAAGCTGCTTAATTCCTTATCATTAAATTTAATTCGAAGCGTTCGGTCGTTCTGCATTTCCAAAATTTCTTCTTCTTCTGCTAATGAAAATTTTGCCGTATCCAAATTGCTGCTAAATGGATCTCGTACCCAATCAAAATTACTAATATCGAGTGATAGAAAATAAAAATCAATTTTCTCATTAAACAAACTTAACGTATCAGCAATTAGCGTTAAAATTTCGGGATTGCAAAAAGTTTTTGATGTGCAGGGAAACATATCGAGGTTTCCTTGTAAGACTCGTCGTTTCCACATATTAAGTTTATCCTTGAACGTACTTAACTTATCAGTAGAACTGAGAACATTTTCCTGTTCTCCTTGCATGCTGGAATTTAAATAATTAAGGTGCGCAAAAATATCCCCTAAAAAAGCAAGTTTTGAGCACCAAATATAATTACTCAATAAATCACAATATTCGCTGCTGTCCATTGTGAAACAGATCAGAATCTCATTACGCAATTCGTAAAATCGCGAAAGAATCTTTCCTTTCGAGAGCCATCGGACCTCAGTATGGATGAGCAAGGTCAAATGATCGGCTTCCATAGATTCACACAATTTCGAAAACAAACGTATGTTTTTTGGCTTACTCTTGATATAATTTATCATTTTTACTACTTGATCGAGTACTATTTTCAAATCAGCGACAATACATTTCGCTACCAAAGCTTCTCGATGTAAAAAGCAATGAGTAGTTATAATATTTGGGTTGTGTTCCTGAGCAATTGTTAAAAACCCCTTTACTGAACCTGTCAGACGGTGCACCATCAGTACAAATACTATTGCAAAGCTTCCATGAAATTCCATATTTTTCTAAATAATTATTAATAACATTGAAGACTTCTAGACCAGTTGTAGTTTCTGTTAGTTCTTTACAACAAAAGAATTGATTGTTTAATTTTCCATTACAAACAAATCGTACAAATGCTAAAAGTTGGGATTTTCCACTAATATCCGTTGACGCATCAACTTGAAATGCAAACATTTCTCCTGATGTAATAAGTTCAATTACCTGTTGCTCAATATCTTCTGACATACTGAAAATTCTCCTACTAATGGTGTTATTCGAAAGTGTGGTATTTTCCTAATTTCTTTCTCAGCATCGTCTCCTATCATAGTTTTAACCATTATCTGACAAGCTGGCAAAATAAGGCTCTCAGCTATAAGGTGTGATTTTCTCTTCATTGCAATCATTTCGGCAACATGATAACTCGCTTCTTGAGCTTTCTCAGATATTTTTACCGATTTCGAAAATGTCATCGCTTGATTTATTTTTTAATTTATCAGTCTCTGAAAATAATCCGCTGTTTTATTAGATAAATTCGGGTGCTTTAATTTAAAATGAGGTTCTAGTTTATTGGGAACCATTGATTCATTTGCTAGCTTTTCGTCGCACACAACACAAATCGAAATCGGATATGTCTCACTACCGGCCCATGAAAATTGCATTTTTAAATAAAATACATTATATTTTCGGCAAACTACTTTAGCTTTCTTTGTGAAATTTTCTGTGTCATTTTGAGAGGTACATTTTGAAGTTGTTGGTAATACATCTACCATTACAGAATCACCTGAATTTACTGCAATATTTAATTCTCTTGCTTCTTCGTTTGCTGGTCTTTTTCGAATAATAAACTTTTCCATTTTTTTAACGGCTATAATATATTTTTGTATTTAAATTTCAATTGTTTTTTTATTTTTATAAATAAAATATTAATTATATTAACCAGAAATACTTACCTAATTATAAATCTAACAAATTATGATCTAAAATTCAGTACTGGTAAGACTTTTGAATAATAAACTTTATTATTTTTTATTAGAAGTTTGTTTAAACTTGAACCACAGACAAGTAATACAGATATCCAGTGCCTATGGGCAAAAGTGATGCTCTGCAATATCCGAGAAGAAAAATGCAAAAAGCAACTAGTGTCGTTTGCCCATAGAAGTATCTGTCTTTGTTACGAAATAATTTTTTTTATAGATTTCAGCTGTTAGCGTGCGTTGATCATATTCCATATACTTTCCGTAATTACCTACTCTGCCTGCACGTATATAAGACCTTGCTCCTCCAATATAAAATCAACGATGATGTAATTTACTGGAATTTTTTTCTTTAGAATTGGTGTGCATTATGCCCGGCAACAGGTGCTTGGACTGCTAATAATTTTTGTGAACATAGAAGCTAGATTTCTTAGATTGCTTCTTCTTAGAAAATGTTTCGGCAGAATTTTTATTCACTTTAGTGTCGACTAGAGTTTTTTCAGCTACAATACTTTTATGTGCGCCGTTGCCGGCCTTCACAAATGCATACAAATTCTAAAGAAAAAATTTCCAGTAAAGTTCTAAAAAAATGGTCTTCTTTACTTCAGGTCGAGTCAAAGAATGGTTGATTTTATATTGGAGGAGCAAGGTCTTATATACGTGCAGACAGAGTAGGTAATTACGGAAAGAATATGGAATATGATCAACGCGCGCTAACGGCTGAAATCACTTAACATGTATTTTGTTCTTGTATTTTTGAACACTTTTTAAATACTTTTTTTTTTAATTAAAAAAATTGAAGAAAAAAATTTACTTAGTATTTTTAGCATGTAAATTCACAATTCTATATTCTTAAAATATATACAGACAAAATAAAACTAAATTAAAATTAGAAAAAAGAAAAAAAATTAAATTTTTAGAAAGTCATAGGCAACTGATGCTCGAATTTAACTGTTCTTCCATTCCGTAAATTTGAAAATCAAAACTTTAACGGAAACTATAATTTTTTTAGTAATTATTCACGATTAATGAAAAATACTTTTTTTTGTAATTTTGCGACACAGTTAGAACACGTCTGCGACACACCTTTTGGGAAACATTGCTAGACTAATGACATAATCTCAATTCAAAGAAATGAAGACGTGACAAATTGTAGACGAAAATTACTTAATTTGAAATGTCGTTGACATTTATATGTCACTTGGCAGATCTTCACTGTAAGTAAAGATAATGGCAATGGCAGAGTTCGATAATTTAATTATGCAAACAAGAAAAATTGCTAGTATGTGCTGTAAAAGATTCAAAAAACTTTATTGTGACTTTTTTTGCTGCAATGTATACATCTGTGTTTGGCGTCTAATATATAAATATGCCCGACTAAAATTATGTCGGCTACACAGATGTTATTAAGGGTTAGGACTAGTCCTTTTACAAAAAGTTCGAGTTAGGTAATCTTTTAAGATGGGCTTAAAAATGTTCTTGGCATGTGTATGTTTGCTCCCGACATATAGTCTCATCGTTACCTCTTTGCACGCACTTACCTAACAAAACATCTTACAAACTAATTAAGCAAGTCCTCTAGATGAGGAATACATTTATTGTATCGAAAAGGCTCGTGGCAATGTTGGCTTGCCACCTCGGATAGCTTATTATCTAACTTGTTTTTCACAACTTTCTTTGATGCAGTCATAAATGTTAATGTCAAATGTGTCTAATTTTTATACCCTGGATGATGAAATCATAGCTTGTGTTCACTGACACGCTGGCGTTGTGTTGTGAACAAATGTCAAAAGAATTACTTTGACAGTTAGTCACTACAATGGTGACTCTTGTGTAACCGAAGTGTAGTGAACGCAAAAGAGAATAGCAAATCAAATATTTTTGACGTTTGCAAAAAATAAGTTAATTAAAAGTAAACATGAACGTCAAATTGTAAATAGCGTTATAGTTGGGAGATGAACTTTTTTCGACATTACAAGGAAATAAAGTAATAGTAATGCATTGAAATTGATTTATAATAAAAAAGCTGTTTGGCCCAACACACAGGTCATATTGTTCTCATCAACCAAAATTGATATATTTTCTGTTTCCATTTAAATTTACTATCGCACAACTTTACTATCCTAAATACGTGTAGTGAAATAATGCGCGCTACCGCGCGCCGTCTCAGTAAACGCCTGAGAAAGTAAAAGGTAGTGACTACCTGTCATTTGCTGTGTACAGTGAACTCACGATAGCGTTATGTAGTGACTGAGTAGTGGTGGCATTATGTCACTATTTTTCTGTCGGTGAACGCATCCATAGTTATTTTGATTTTTGCATATCCGTCTGTCCATCCTAACGATAATTCGAGAACGCGTTCACTTAGAGAGGTGAAATTTTACACACGGCCTTTTTACAAAAATTTTAGGTTAAAATTTCGAAAATGGGACCAATCGGGGGTAACTGCTTCGTAGAGTTACCGTACAAAAATTGTGTTTTTCACAATATATTTGGGCACTGCCTGAGAACGCACAGAGAACTGAAATTTTATACATGGCGTTTTCATAGCAATTGTAAATAAAAATTAAGATCTTTTATGTATATTTTGAAAACGAATAGTCCTAGACATTTTTATTGTACTGAAAAGTACTTCAGTACTGTCCGGCGAATCGTTCTAGAAATATATGCGAAAAACCACTTCAACAATCAAACGTGCTTAGAGAGGTGACCATATAAACTTACATGCGGGCATTCATCTAGGGTATCAGAATTGGTCTTAACAAATTCTAGATTTTTTTTAATTTTTAGTTTTAAGCTTTGTTTGAATTTTATCACAAACTATACCTATTTTATGTTTATGAAATATGTCTTTAAGTAATTATGTATGCTTTGGTAATATTGATAGTAATGTAGTTTTATCTTTCTTGAACAAAACTTGTGGTGGGAGGCTTATATTATCTAGGGCTTAGAAGAACTGCCAATATTGCAAATTTAAGAGGAGATTGGTTCTAGAGCATTTGCTGTAGTTGCAAAGTATTTGACAGAAGATTTTTTTTTGTCGAAAGTAGAATATACTGTGTCGAAAGGCTAATTTCTCAAAAACATAAATTTTATGATAGCTGATGACTGTCACTGACTTTATTGGATAATCTTTCGACTTTCCAATGAATTCAGTTCATTTAATGTCGATAGGTGGTGCTTTTACTACAATTTCAGTAATATTGAGTAAAATTTCCACCATTTAAAATTGAACTGAAATGTTGCAAAAGGGTCGTTATGTGCGTCATTGTTTCATATACTGCACATTTAAATCTATTCGATTAAAAATCAAGTATTATATGAGCCGTTTATATAAGTGGTGCAAGTCCATTTTTTTATGATAAAATATTTAAATATTTTAGGTTAACACGTTAAGCGCCGCCACAGAAAAAAAATGTATTTCTTTGGGCCACCTCCATTTTAATATTTGTCCCAGCGGGCCCCGAACTTGAGTTACCCATGCTTTTATAACTGCTCTGTGCATCAATACGGACGATACGAGCTCGTAAATATTACGTGTGTATTATTGTGTGTGGATCCGAGAGGGCGCACGCGTCCCTATTGCAAATCTCATTGTACATCCATACGGATGCTTATTGCGCTTAACGTCTTAAATAAATTTAAAAATATTCATAGGATCTAGCAGTGAGCTTTCGTGTATTTTGAAGTAAAATATAGTGTAGAAAATACAAATACTATACCCAAACGAACTGCAGCACTTTCAAAATAGTCTGCCTATGGTATAGGATCAAAAACTGATGTACTCGTAAGTAAGTATGTAAGTGAATATATTTAGCCTTTTTCCCTTTTAATTCTTTACAAAAAAAAAAAAAAATTACACAGTCCAGAGTCCTTATAGGTATTTTAATCCTAATAGGTAAATATAACAAATTCAAATATTTATCCTAAAACTGTTCTCAAGTTTTACATCTAATGGTAGCTTATAAAATATTTGAAAGCTCTTATATACACTAAACTATTCTGTGATGAACTATTTCTGTACAGTGGCAGCCTGAAATCACTTACCAGTAAGGTTGTAAGTCTCCAACATAGTTCATTAAATTGCACAGTATATCACCTGACTTAATACTAAATATTAAAATTAAAAATTCATATTAATTCGCTGCTTAACCCTCAACCAACACAAAGAATTATAATAAATCTTATAGATGTGTATCTATTGCACTTTAAAATAGCTCTCATTGCCCTATTCTGAAGTCTCTATAGTCTTTCAAAAGAATTTCTATCTGATATAAACATAATGGGATGCAGATGCAGTCCTTCAAAAGGAAAGTAGCTTAACTCCAATTAATTCAGCAAACATTTTCCAGAACATTAGTGAAAACAATGAAGAGGACTTAGTGTAAATTTTCCTAAGTTCCTCCAGACCTGGGCATTTTTCAATCGATTAACAATCATAATTAATTCGATTGAATTTTTAATCGATTAAAATATTAATTGGATAGGAAAATTCAATCGATTAAAATATTAATTGCTCCATCGATTGAAACTTTAGTTGGCCAGACAATTAACGGGTTAATCTGGCTCCATACATCGACTCCATTTTCAGGGCATGTATCGCTTTTGGATATGTCCCTGAGGTGTGGAGGAAGGTGAGAGTTGCCTTTCTCCCGAAGCCTGGTAAGGCTTCTTACATGGACCCGAAGAGCTTTCGAATCATAAACCTCTCCTCATTCCTTGTGAAATGCCTGGAGAAGCTTGTGGATGAATATATCAAGGGAGTAGCCCTAAAGACTTCTCTCTTAAACACCTCACAACACGCTTACTGGACGGGCACATCTACGGAGACGGCTCTCCATTCAAAGGTTACTGTGATTGAGTGGGGACTAGATCGTGGACTGTTTACCTTGGGAGCCTTTTTGGACATCGACGGTGCTTTTGACAGGGCCACCCCAAGTCGCTTTGTGAGGCAGCTTGTCGACATGGTGTTGACCGTACTGTAGTGCGATGGATCGACCAAATGTTAAGACGACGATACTTACTGTGGAGGAGGGCGGCCGAACCACTCTCAGTGTGCTGGTGGAGAGAGGCTGCGCGCAAGGCGGCTTGCTTTCTCCAGTACTCTGGTGTATGTTGGTTGACTCACTCATCACGGAGTTGCAAAACGTGGGATTCTCATGTGAAGCGTATGCGAATGACATCCCTCTGATCAATTCCAGGCACAGCATGACTGCTGCCTGTGACTTCATGCAACCTGGCCTCAATATTGTTGAGTACTGGTGCACCCGTCATGAGATGACAGTAAACCCAACAAAGACCAGCTTAGTGTTCTTCTCCAGAAGATGTAAGCTTACGTACTTTGTTCTTGCAAAGCTTTTTGGACACACTCTGCAACTCTCTCCTCATGTCAAGCATCTTGGAGTATTCTTCGACTCGAAGCTGACGTGGGGATTGCACGTAGAGAAAAAAGTTAATGCAGCTACGAGAGTCTTCGCTCTGTGCAGGAGAATCTTTGGCTGCACATGGGGCATGAAACCGAGAGTCGTGCATTGGATGTACACCTCGATCATTAGACCCATGCTTACATATGCCTCCTGTGTATGGTGGCCGAAGACGCTTGTGCCGACTACGATCCGGAAGCTGACGAACCTGTAAAGGCTGGCCTGCTTGAGTATTACGGGCTCCATGCGATCTACGGCTACTGCTGCCCTTGAGGTCCTACTTAATCTGCCACCCCTGGATGTAGTCATTCAGGCAGATGCCAAAAGGGCTGTGTGCAGGTTGCGCTTATGGGGATGTTAGGAGCAAGCTAGACTTAGCTCTTCTTATTGCTATCTGGCGTACGGGCTAGACTTGGAAAACCCTCTGGCCAGTATACCACGTGATGCGATGGTACCTGAGCTTCGGTTTGGGTGTCGCTTCTCTGTGAGCTTTCCTGGAAGGGAATCTTGGACTGAGGGAAGTGCCTTATGGAGCCTTCCCCGGTCCGCTCTAAAAATCTTCACCAACGGTTCTCTCACTATTGAGGGAGCTGGGGCGGGTG
Source organism: Dioctria linearis (assembly GCA_963930735.1). Taxonomy (NCBI): domain Eukaryota; kingdom Metazoa; phylum Arthropoda; class Insecta; order Diptera; family Asilidae; genus Dioctria; species Dioctria linearis. Next base: position 117,981,696 of record OZ005742.1, on the reverse strand, counting down.
TTTACTTATTTGAGCCTAATATTGAGATGGAGTACTCACTTCGAAGACATGCCACTGTTTTCCAGGCTGAAGTCTTTGCCATATCGATGGCAGCGAAGTTAGCCCTTGATATGCAAATCGAGCATTGCTATCCTTTCGGATATTCAGGCAGCCTTGATGACTCTGAGTGGCCCTCCTGATAACATCTAAGTTACTGGTGGATTGCAGGTCGTCTTGGATTAAGTTGTGTATCCTCAACAAGATGCACGTTCTGTGGGTTCCTGGTCTCATGGGGATCATGGGGAATGAAAGGGCTGATCTTTTAACTAGGGCTGGCTCTGATTCTCCGTTCCTCGGACCGGAACCCGCCGTAGGCGCTGCCACCTCGAGTATCTGGTCTCTCATCAAAGTGGATGTTCATAGACAGCATCAGCAGACATGAGCGCATCTGAGTACATATTTGCAGCTGTACAAAACTGCTTCTTGATGGGCCCAATGGGAATATCTCCGATTTTCTCATGGGGCTAGGAAGGAAACGAATGTAGAACTGTGGTTGGCATCATCACAGGCCACACTTCACTTCACGCTCATCTAACAAGGATGGGAGTTGTTGACAGCCCTGAGTGTCTGTCCTGCCTGGAGGGAGAGCCCGAGACAACTGAACACTTTCTATTCGAGTCTGGCCTTCGCCCGGTGCAGGCTGGATACTCTAGTGTCTGCCCTTCTATCTGTGGATGAGCTGAAAAAACTGCCTCAGCAAGACCTGATGCGTTTCATTAAGAGGACAGGAAGGTTTTGGTGAATGGCCTTCTAGTAGGACAGCACAATGGGTCGCTATGGCCTTAGTGCTTGGGATAGGATATCCTGTCCCCCTACCTTTAAGATAAAAAAAAACAGGTTAGTCGAATAAAATTTTAATCGATTAAAAAGTCAATCCGCAGCCCCGATTAAAAATGTATTCGATTAACATTTCAATGTGATTGACAAATCGACAATATACGATTGAATAGATTTCTATTAAAGCAAAAGGATAAAGACACACAGAAAAAATGATATGATTTATTATTATTGTTACATCATTTTTCCAGATAATTTTGGTTTGCTTTGAGGATCACACGATCTTCAAAGAGGTCATCGGTAAGGCTACCATAACGTGCAATGTTTACCCTTGTTGCAACTGAGACCATTAATAACCTAGATACACAGCACTCTTAATGAAGAAATAACTAACGACTCATTAGTCTATAATGATTCATTATAAACTACAGACACACAGCAATTTCTTTAATTAAGTTGTGCTGTCAAACTGGTTTTGATGAACTTATCACATTAAAGAAGCAATATTGATCGAATTAACGCGATAAACTTTGTTTTCATTTATTTTATTTTAAATTTAACAATTTGCAAATGAGAAAAATATTATATTTAAAAAAAAAATTGATAATATAATTTGTGATTTGCATTTCTTCTTATTTTTCAAATCGGCAGATGCACAGCGGAGCTCCAAATGTACATTATATGCCAAATCTAGCACATTTTTCCTCATTATAGCTATAATGAAGGAGGAATACACTTCATTAGTGTACTTCATTATCATCTGATTTTCGAGCTATAATGACGTATACTATGTGTCACACGGAATTTTAATGAATAGTTAGTACAAATGATTCATTAGTTCGTGCTGTGTGTCTAGGGTATAAGATTATCTGTCTAATTAATGGATAATCTTCCAGCATTTAGAGATTCTTTCTCTTGTCACTTAAATATGTGTAACAAAAATTAAAATTAAATATAAATGCTGGACAAAATTCATCATTTGTGCGTCTTTTTTCTTTTATAGAAATGTATTCAATCGTGTTGTAGATAATTAATGTAGTGTATATGTATGAACACACTAATACAAATATTCTGTTCTCTCTTGCAACTATCACTGTACATTTATAATTGAATTTTGAATCAGTTCGTGTTAGCAATTCGTGAATTAAAGAACTAGAATTGGACGAAGGTATTTCGATTTAATACAACCCGGGTCCCTTATAGAATTATTTGTAGAATTTATAACATGGTGCCGAAACCCGGGAACTCGCTGTTAAAGTAAACGATCGCGCAAATGAAAAGTACCATTTTTATTTCTGTTAAACGCGAGTGAAACGTAAATCGATTGCCTGGTGTACATAACGAGCATTGATAAAATAGCGGTATGAGTCAAGAAACGGTGACACGTGCAACCTATCGTGGTCAAGTGACTCGAATATCTAACGCGATTCTTGAATATTTAAATAAAATAACGTAGAAGAAGAATTGGAATCCTTTTTACAACGATTAAATGCAGCTCATGAGAGTCTATGTAGTGCGAATAACGATATCCGCGATAAAGGTTTGATAAAACCTGAGGAATGGGAACGAGAGATACAAAAGATTGCTGAGTATGAAGATGTTGCCACTAACGTTATTAGTCGTCTTAATGTGCGCCTTAAGCAGTTGAGGAATAAACTTTACGGCGTTAGTCGTGTTGAACCAAAGACATTACCAGAAAAGCAACCCTTTTCAAAATTGGAAGACTAAAACTTAAAAAATTGTCGGGAGATCCTAAGGAATGGATTCCTTTCTGGCAGCAATTTCGCGCGGTTGTGCATGAAAATGTTAGCTTGTCTAGCATAGAGAAATTTCAATATTTACAAACCGTTTTAACGGGAGCTGCAGAAAAAACAATCGAAGGTTTCACACCGTCAAATACATGCTACGACAGTGCTATCAGCTTGTTACAGGAAGAGTATGGGGACACGGATAGACTCATCGACCTATGTGTGCAACAACTAATGACATTACCGCGAGTTAGTAGTCGTAGCAACATCACAGAACTCCGATATCTATACAACTCTGTGGTTTCTGGGACACGTTCTCTTGCAAGCTTACAAGTTCCAATTTCGCAATATAGTATTATGCTAAAAACAGTTCTTTTATCCGCACTACCACCTGCATTGAGAATAGAATATCATCGTCGCTCGAGTCAAGAACCACAAAACGAGAAACAAGCTCACGACTCAAATGAAATTAGTGCTGACGCCGATGATAATGCCAGTGTAAGTGCGTGTAGTTCATCTGTTGGTGATGCTCGAATACAAAGTATTTTAACTTTTTTAAAGCGCGAGGTGGAGTCATTAGAGCGAGCATCAGCTGTGTTAAAATATACCAAGCAATCTCAAGATGCCAAGCTTCCTAAATCTAACCTCAAAACAGCAGCTGGTCTGTTGACGGCAAATAAAATTTCGATTTACTTTTTTTGTAAATCCAAAAATCACTCAGCACGAGAATGTGATAGCGCATTAAAAATTAACGAGAAGAAACAGTGTCTACAACAAAACGGAAGATGTTTCCGCTGTGTGAGTAAAGGGCACACATCTAAATATTGCCGTGTTAAAGATCTGTGCTGCAATAGATGTAGTGGACGACATACTACTTCAATGTGAGATCCGTCATATAAACAACAGAAATAGACGGAAACTAGAACTAAGGAAAAAATAACTGCAAACGAATTGAAAACGAGGCTTATACAAAATCGAAAGAGCAAGGTGATGTGTTTCTGCAAACGGCTCTAGTTTGTTAACATCGCCATCGACAAACGTCAAGCTGTTTATAAGAATTATTCTCGATGGTGCCAGCCAACGAACATATATCCGGGAAAGTGTCGCAAATAAATTAAAATTGCCAATAATCGGAACTGTGAAAATGAATATTTTGCCCTTCGGTAGCAATGCGATAACGAGGTGTGAAGAATAGTAGTGACTGTAAAACTATTAAATAAAGCTGATAACAATGAAGTATTGATAAGTGTGTAGCTGTACCAGAAATATGTGCCGACATTTTGCCGACACCAAATGGAACTGAAAAGCATTTATGTAAATTGAATTTAGCCGATATAAATTATGGAAATTTCGAAGAAGAGCCAGGACTAAGTGTACTAATTGGAGCTGATTATTGTTGGAAGGTTTTAACTGGAGAAGTTAAGCGAATATCGGATCGGTTATCAGCTGTTAATTCTATATTCGGCTGGACTCTGCAGGGACCATGCCCTGTGAGTATGACTTCTCCTAGAACGAATGTAATTAATTCTTTTCAAGTTTTAGCTACAATCACTGCAAACAAAGAAGATTTTACAGAGTTTTGGGATTTAGATGTGTTGGGTATAAAAGCCGATGATTGTGTGCAAAAGGAAATAGTAACGGACTGTCAACAAAAATGCATTGTCAAAACAAGTGAACGATATGAGGCTGCGTTACCATGGAAATATCCAAATATATCTATAGAGGACAATAAAAATATTGCCATGAATAGATTGCAGTCGTTAGTGAAGAAATTATCACGATCTCCCGACAGTTTTCTGCAATATGACCAAGCCATGAACGAACTTCTTGAGTCAGGCGTATCAGAGTTAGTAAATGAAGAGGAGCTAGGCGAAAAACAGTATTACATGCCGCACCGACCTGTATATCGATTTTATAGATCAACTACGAAGATAAGAATAGTTTTCGATGCATCTTCGCATGCGCCCACTTGCATACAGGCTCAAATCTCCTTCCAGATGTTTTAAAAATGCTATTGAACTTTCGATTGGGAAAAGTTGCCATATTAGCAGATATTGAGAAGGCGTTTCTACAGCTATCTCTTAAGAAAGAAGATCGCGATAGTCATCGATTTCTATGGATTTCTAAGCGTCTAAAAACAACGACCGATTTGCCGACATTATCTACATTTCGAATGACTAGAGTAACTTTTGGCATTACTTCTAGTCCATTCTTGCTATCCGCAACAATTCTTAAACATCTAACTGCGCATACAACAGAATTTCCTCAGACTTGTTCTGTTTTGAAAAATTCTTTTTACATGGACGATCTTATCCTCAGCACCAACAACGAAGAAACTGCGAAAAGAATTTATAATGAAGCGAACGAACTAATGAAGAGAGCATCGATGGTGTTAAGGAAATGGAACAGTAATGCTAGTGAAGTTCGAAAAGTTTTCAACGAAGTCGAACCCCCATTTGAGCAGAAGATTTTAGGATTAAAATGGAACGCCAGTACTGATGAGATAGCACCCTGCATAGATTCTCTTATCGAAGTTTTTAAAAACAAACAAGAAGGGACCAAAAGGAATGTATTACAGAGCATATCCCGAATATATGATCCATTAGGATTAGTTGGACCAGTTACAATTACATTAAAGATTCTTTTTCAATATATATGGAGGGCTAAATTAGATTGGGACGTTACTTTACCGGACGAGTTACGTAAGCGCTGGAGCTCTTGCGTTAATGAAGTATTATCACTAGGAGAGTTTTATGTTCCACGCAATGTTTGCCCGACGCATCAAATTTGCAAAACGGAAATACATATTTTTGCAGATTTAAGCCAAAAGGCTTACGGAGCTGTTGCTTACACCAGAATGGAAGATGTATCAGGAAATATTTTTATTCACCAGCTATGTTCTAAGAGTCGTGTGGCACCACTTAAGGAAAGCGGTTGCCCTGAATTAACGCTTCCACGACTGGAGCTAACTGCTGCGCTAGTGGCAGCCAGATTAAAATCATATTTAACAAAATCTTTAGAGCTAACTTTCAAAAAAAATTTTCTATGGTCAGACTCTAAGATAACACTGCACTGGATTCGAGGTGATAATAGAAAAATATTTTTGATGTTCCTTATCAATCTCTCCCAAAACCCTCCCCACCAGGGAGCACGTTCTACAATAAACCTCCATTCAATTGATTCAGATTGATAAGGAACGTCAAAATTTTTTTTCTATGGTCAGACTCCCAGATAACACTGCACTGGATTCGAGGTGATAATAGGAAATGGAAACCCTATGTTTCTGCTCGCGTAAACGAAATCAAGCAGCTAACGAAAGTAAGTGATTGGCGTCATTGCCCTGGTAGAAATAATCCTGCCGACCTATTAACGCGAGGAACTACCGCTGCACAATTATTAAAATCAGAGATTTGGGAGCAAGGACCGAGCTGGCTATATAAAGATATTTCAAGCTGGCCCAAAGAAGAAAACGACTTAACACAGCTACCAATCGTTCTAACAACCTTACAAGCAAAATATGATGCTGATTCGGCTGATAAAGTGATCCCCATTTTGGAATTTGAAGATGTTAGTTGTTGGCGACGATTGCTTAGGGTTACAGGATACATTATTAGATTTTTCAACCGAACGCATAAAAGGGAGAACTCACCAAAACATCGAGCTCTATTAAGCGAAGAGCTGAAGGCCGCAGAAAGATATTGGTTAAAATATATTCAATATTCTTATTTTCCTAATGAGATTGTCTCGTTTCAGAAAGGTCGAGATCTCCCCAAATCATCAAGGCTATTGGAATTAAATCCAAAAATCGACAAATTTGGGCTGCTTCGAGTAGGTGGTCGCCTTCAATCGCTCAACGAATCTGTGGATATCGCTCATCCAATTATCCTGCCGAGCTGCTATCTATCAAAGCTTATAATTATCGATGTCCACCAGCGTATGATCCATAGCGGTGTAAGTCTCACACTAGCCAAACTTCGGGAACGATTTTGGATCATGAAGGGAAGACAGTTAATCAAGAAAACCATCAAAAGTTGTTTAACCTGTAGAAAAACGAAAATGAAAGCAATGGCCCAACCGTTTGCACCATTACCAAGAGAACGTATAAAATTAATCAGACCATTTAGTACTGTTGGGATAGATTTCGCCGGACCTTAATACATCAAAGACCCAACGCAAACACATATCCAAAGGGTGTATATCTTGATATTTACTTGTGCTGCCGTAAGATGTATTCATTTAGAATTAACCATGAGTTTAACAACAAAAAGCTGCGTATTGGCTATTCGACGTTTTGTTGCCAGGAGGGGAGTCCCCAACATCATTTATTCAGATAATGCACAGACTTTTAAAGACCTTCAACGACTGTCGACAGTGCTAGAAAGTGACCCCCTTCTCAATTTTGCTGGCCGAAATGGAATTGAATGGAGGTTTATTATAGAACGTGCTCCCTGGTGGGGAGGGTTTTGGGAGAGATTGTTAAGGAACGTCAAAAATATTTTAAAAACGGCCATTGGAAAGACGACTATAAATTATGAGGAACTTCACACGCTACTGGATGAAACTGAACACATTGTTAATGAACGACCCTTAACCTACATTAGCGATGACCCCTTGGACTTGACACCTTTAACACCAAACTTAATCTTAAAGGGATTCTTAAACTATGAAAATGCAACCAACGAAAACTTTGACTCAACCTCAGCAGATTTAAGAAAGGCATGGAAAGGAAAGTGCCGAACATTTAGTAATTTAGCTAAGAGATGGAGAAATGAATATTTACAGCTGCTGCGATCCTTACATAATGTGGTAAATCATTTACAATGGATATACAACCAGGAGATGTCGTGTTGATGTACGATCATTCTACTCCTAGGATTCACTGGAAATTAGCTATCACCACGAAAACCTTTCCGGTACGAGAAAACCGCGTGAGAGCCTGCGAGCTATGATTGGGAAACGGATCAGTTATGCGCCGACCGATTCAGCTACTGTATCCCTTGGAAATCCGAAATTCGGCCGTGCCCGAGGATGTAGAAAATTAATGTAGTGTATATGTATGAACACACTAATACAAATATTCTGTTCTCTCTTGCAACTATCACTGTACATTTATAATTGAATTTTGAATCAGTTCGTGTTAGCAATTCGTGAAATAAAGAACTAGAATTGGACGAAGGTATTTCGATTTAATACAACGGGTCCCTTATAGAATTATTTGTAGAATTTATAACACGTGTATTGCCGATTTGTCAATCAATTACATTTTCAATTGGATTGAAATGGTAATCGATTACATTTGTAATCGGGGCTACCGATTAACTTTTTAGTCTATTGAAATTTTATTCGACTAACCAGTTAATTGTCACGTGCGTAAAGCTAGCATCACAACTTCGCCTTATGTATTTCGGACCTATCTCTCTCTCTAATTTATCGTAAAAACCATTAATTTGATGTGTCCTTTTTTCTAAAGGAAACTGGGTGGGTGCTAAGTTGGCGTGAAGGTAGCACCGCAACTCACTAGAACTCAGTCAAACCTTATCGGATTGCAAATTTCACATCTTGGAATTTGTCGTGACAACCATATATGTGGTGTGTCCTTTTTTTCTAAATGAAACAGGATGTGGTGTTAAGTTTACGTCAACTCACTAGAACTCGGCCAAACCTTGTCGGATTGGGAAATTGTACATCTCGGAATTTGTCGTTAATTTGTCGCAAAAACCATAAATTTGTCGTATTTTTTAAGGAAACTGTGTGTGCTGCTAAGTTGACGTCAAGTTAACACCGCAACTTGCTGGATGATACTCTGAATATATTTTATTAAGAGAATTTTTTCTATTAACTGGTGGAAACCTGGGGAGGGGATAAAGTTTGATCTAGTACATTTTGGAAAATCTAGTACAGAATCGAGTTACGCAGATCCTGAGAAGAAATTTGAGTTCCCACACTCCTATACTTGGAGGCTTAAATAGCGATCCCCATACATAGTTTTTTAGTATTTCCCTTTTCTATTCGAACTGAGGTGGGGTGGGAGGGGTGGCTCTCGGAACGTTTTTGCAGCCTGAAAATCCATTTTCATGCACTTGGGTCATATATACCCGTTACTACATTTCGTATATCTTTTTCCAGTTCTTTCTTTCATGGCCATTAGTGCTCTGTTGTGAACATTTTTCTCATAAGAAGTCATTTTCCACGAAGCAGTTATTCTGCACAATTATTAGCAGTAGAACAGTCGCTCTTTCACCCAAAAAACTCACTCAAAATACATCTCATCACCAAAGTTTTCGCCCGCTTAATAGAAAAAAAATTTCTTAATAAAATATGTTCAAAGTATCATAATGTTCATGTAGGGCTTAATATTGTATGAAAAGTGGATATGGCCCTTTGCCCCGCTTGGATGATGGTTAAGGCTTTATATAAACTGATTAAGTTATCGCGGTTGTGTAATTTAAGGCACTCTCACATCAAACACAAGAATCGAAAAAATGTAAACCGAAAAACTCAATTTATTCCACTTTAAAACAAGATTTTTGCTCCAATGATTAATCAAATCATGGGAAATAGGATAAACTAATATTTTTACCAATAAAATATTATATTTATCTTAGAATTTTTAAAAAAACACAACTTTTATGATTTATCGGACGAATTTTTCCGCCGAAAAAGTTTTTCGGCCGATAAAACATAAAAGTTGTGGTTTTCTTCAAATTCTGAAATAAATATAACTATTTTCTCAGTAAATTTCTTAGTTTATCCTATTTCTCTGGATTTTATTAATCATTGGCACAAAAACCTTGTTTTAAAGTGGAATAAATTGAGTTTTTCGGTTTACATTTATCCGTTCTTGTTTTTGATGTGAAAGTGCCTTTAGACAATTTTCATTATACAACGAAAATTGAGCTATAACTCATTTGGAAAGTAAAAGGACAAATCATAATGTTACGTGCAATAGAAAGAGACAACTGGTGACATCTCCTGGCAATAAACAACTTCAGGTTCGGAGAGTAAATGACTTCAGGTTCGGAGAATCGATTATGAAATCTACAGGAAAGTTCAGGAATAGAACAAATAGAATAATCAAGAAGCTTTTGGAATAGAACACTCCAGAATAATCCGGAGAGTTTCTAGGGTATAAATATAACAGTTGTCATCGCCAGAGATAGAGTCTTGTTTTAGACGTTGCAGTGTTAAGAAGCGAAAGTAATAAAGAAGCGATAGTGTGTAATTAGATTGCGATAATTGAAAGTACAGTGTTAGCGATAATTAGAGTTGAGTTGATTAAATAAATGTTTGTGAACTTTATATGATTTAAGTGTAATAAAGAACTTATATATTAATTATTTAATATTGTGTTTTAAATAACGAACCGAAGGCCACGCGTGCAACAACTGGTGTCAGAAGTGGGATATATTTGAGAAATAAAGTGGTGGCAATTGACTGAAAAATTAAAAGTGTGATTAATTTTGTGGAATTGGGTTAAATTTTAAAAGTTCTGGAAAATAATTTATATTCAACTGTAAGTGAATTACTACAGTAATGGGGCGCAAAGTGGAGGAGCTTCGAATACACGATTTGAAAGTGGAGCTAGGGAGCCGCTCATTACAAACGACAGGTGCAAAGAAAGTTCTAGTCGAGCGACTTAGACAAGCTTTGATAGGGGAAGGAAAGAATCCTGAGACATTTGTTTTCGTAGAGAACTTGGAAGGAACCGAATTTGAAGAAGAGCCTGAGATGAAAATGGAACAGCTTTTGAGTACTTTAATGAGCAAAATGGAAGCCCGTTTTGATGAACAAAAGAACTCTCTAGAGGAACAAAAGAATTCTCTGGAATCACGTTTAGATGAACAGAAGAAATCTATGGACGAACAAAAGAATTCTCTCGAGGAACAAAAGAAATCTATGGAAACCCGTCTGGACGAGCAAAAGAATGCTTTCGAGCAACAAAAGAATGCTTTTGAGGAACAAAAGAATTCTGTGCAGAATTGTATAGAAACTTGTTTGGAGGAACAGAAGAAATTTCTGAAAGTTCCATTAGACGAACAAAATGTGAAAATTGAAGGAATACAGCAGGAAGTGTTGGAAGTTCGACAACAAGTGTCTCGAGTACAACAAAATGTCACAGAACAGCTTGATAACTTTAAAGCAGATCTGGAAAGAATAAAGCATCGTCAGCCTCTAAGCGTAGCAACTGAAATATCCGGTGCAGGTAGAATGAAACCTCCCATATTTGATTGACAAAATTCGTGGCATATCTTCAAGAGACAATTCGAGGCAGCTTCAGAGGTAAATGGATGGAATGATGAAGACAAAGCTATAGCTCTGGTGTTAGAGCTTCGAGGCCTTGCGTCAGAACTCTTACAAACTGTACCGATTGAAAATCAACGTAATTACTCTTCATTAGTACAGGCGATAGAATTACGTTACGGTGATGAACACATGCAGCAAGTATATCGCCTACAGTTGCGCAACAGGATTCAAAAACATGGCGAATCACTATACTTCGATGCTGGAATTGTAATAGACCAGGGCACTTTCAAAGAGACTGCAGAAAACGTCGACGTGTGGAATCACCAGAAGAAGAGGGGAAAGAAGAATCCCAAAGATGTCGAGCCAGGGAACAAGCAATTCGTGGAGAGACTAGATATCAAACAGCGACTAGTCGCATCGTCTCTCCTCTTGAGCAGTCGAAAAACTAGTAAAAACCAACTTCGTGGGGCAGAAGTTGGTTGGTGGAATCGACAGCCCCGAAGTCATCATCCAAGTAAGTCAGTTACAGAGAAATAATAGCAGTCTTGTTATATATGGAAGTGTAGGAAAAAATGACTGCGCAGTTACTATCGATACTGGAGCTTCAAGATCAATTATTAGAGCAGATCTTGTTAAGAACAAATGGCTTCACAACACCACCAAATATCTACTAAGAACAGCAACTGGAGCAGCAGCACAGGTGTTTGGAGAAATAACTTTAGATGTTCAACTAGGCGAACTACTATTTCCTCACACTTTCCTGGTTTCAGACATAATGGATGACTGCATTCTTGGAATAGATTTCATGACCACATACAAAATAAATCTGGATGTCGGAGAGCGGATTCTCAAATATGGCAACATAGAAATTCCTATGAAACTAGGAGAAGAAGCAGATCATCCTGCGAAAGTAAGGACGATGGTTTGCGAAAATATTACTCTTTCGCCATGCTCCGAGACACTAATATGGACAAAGCTTACTGATGACATCGGAACCTGCCGATTCTATCTGGTGGAGCCTAACCCCACAAAAGTTACATCGAACATCATCGTTGGCAAGACTTTAGTGAAGGCAGAAGGTGCAACATTAATTCCAGTCAGAGTGGTTAACACATCCGAAAACGAGGTACAACTAAAAGAAGGTGCTATAATTGCAAATTGTGAACCCGTTTACCAAATCGTCAATTTAGATAATGGTAGTAATGTCAAGGAGACAAAAACTATACCAGCTACTACCCAACAGGCTCAGAAACTTCTTTCGTCCAGTGCCTTAAGTGAACAACAACACAACGATGCCAAAGAGGTGATCGATGAATTTTCGGAATTATTTGCAATGAATGATGATGGCTATGGTAAAACAAATCTTGTCCAGCATAGAATCGATACAGGAGATTCCAGACCCATTCGACAGATACCACGAAGATTGCCATTAGCCAAACAACCAGAAGTTGCAGACATGATGAACTCCATGAAGAAACAATGCATCATAGAGGAATCTAACAGCCCTTGGATATCGCCGGTTGTTCTGGTTAGGAAGAAGGATGGCAGCACCCGATTCTGTGTAGACTACCGCCAACTAAATAACGTGACGAGAAAAGATAGCTATCCATTACCAAGGATTGATGACACATTGGATACCCTTTCCGGAGCGCAATGGTTTTCCACGCTGGATTTGAAGAGTGGTTACTGGCAAGTGGAAATACATGCCGAGGACCGAGAGAAAACTGCTTTCTCAGTTGGCAGTGGCTTATGGCAATTCAAAGTAATGCCATTTGGGTTATGTAATGCTCCAGCCACATTCGAACGACTAATGGAATGTGTTCTACGAGGTTTAACCTGGAAAACATGTCTTGTCTATTTGGATGACATAATAGTAATCGGAAGGACATTCATGGAACATAAAAACAACTTACGGGATCTACTTCAAAGACTCAAAGATGCAAAATTAAAGCTCAGTGCGAGTAAATGTGCTCTATTTAAAAAAAGAAGTTAAATATTTAGGGCACATAGTTTCATCACAAGGAGTAAGAACCGATCCAGAAAAGATAGAAGCCGTCAAAAATTGGCCAGCACCAAAGGACAAACATCAATTACGGAGTTTTCTTGGTTTAGCTACCTACTACAGGCGATTCGTGAAAGGTTTTGCAGATATAGCAAGAAGCCTACATCAACTTACCGAAAAGGGAAAGCCGTTCATATGGTCGGATAAATGCAACGAAAGTTTTGAAAATTTGAAGCAACAGCTCTGTGAAGCTCCAGTACTTCACTATCCAAAGCTGGGAAAAACATTTATATTTGACACGGATGCCAGCAATGAAGGTATTGGTGCAGTGCTTTCTCAGGAGGAGAATGGTCAAGAAGTTCCAGTAGCTTACTATAGCAAAGCACTTTCAAAGTCAGAGAAAAATTATTGTGCTACAAGAAAGGAGCTACTTGCCATTGTAAGTTCAACAAAGCATTTTCATAAATATCTCTACGGGCAGAAATTCATCCTTCGCACCGACCATGCAGTTCAAGAACTATTTTGTTCTCTATGAAAGTTTTAATAAGTCAAGGTGTTACACCTTGGCTTTTGATGAGAGTGCAGCGGCTCTTGTACCAGTACACCAAAATTATATATCTGAAAGGGAAGCTTTGATTAAGTGAACTCAAAATTAAAACAACTGTTTGCTACTAAAAAACAAGACTGACCGTTTATTACAAATCATATTCAATTTATATTAAAATTGCACTTAACTAAGCAAATCTTAATATGTTCCTACCTACCACTAATTGCGAAAATCAATACCTACATACATATTAATAATTTAAAATTGCAGTAAATTGCTTGGCTATGCAAGGCGATAACAAAAAAAAACCGAATAACGAAATAACTTAAATGTAAAATGCTTACCTACTTAAATTACAATCAGCGAGTAATTCTTGCATTCTTCTCTTGCACCTTTGACTGGGTGTCATATTCATAAAAATATTTGCAATGACACATTGAATGCAAGAATTATTCGCTAGAATTAGCGTTATTGTTTTTGGGGGCAAGCGCCCGCTTATAGAGCAAGTAATTGCTGATTCTATGCGACCGTTGACCTTTTTGCCGAGTGCAAACATTCTCCCCCACGTTGAACGAATGTTCAATCTATGCTGACGCTAAAGTCCGGCTCTTTGTGATTCCTAGGTATTCCTAGGTATTGGCACTGTAGACTGCTGCCTCTGCCTTTTTGATAATATTAATTTTGTAGTTAATGATATGAACACAATTATTCTAAGACAGATACTGATATATCCAATGATGGTTGTGTGAGATGTCCGTTCGTGTATTAATTTCGGCAGCTCTAGCTTTTGAGATGAGAGTTGTTGCTGTAAGAGGCTCAGTTCCTTCCATTGTGCATGGTAAGTGGGTGAATCTACCAAGGCTGGGACCGCCGGTGACCATGAAACTGACGTGTTGAAATCATTAATCAGCTTCTCATATGATGTTGTTATATTACTCGGATATTTATGTTGCCCTTCGATAGTAACTGAATCATGCTTAAGTATGCAATTGGGTTGGATGGTTAGGAGGCCAGATCCTTACAATGTTGTAGTAAAGGCCTTATTTTCACACACCGCGTTGATTGTTAAGGCCTCCGTAAGTGCATATATCCATTTGTTTTTATGGAGAGTCTGAATCCATACTGAGTTGTCTCTTATTTCCTTTAATTGACACTCCTTTGGAGTGGGTGCGTCATTTAAGAAACTGATCTCACACTTGCTGATTTGAGACCCTCTGTTGTATATTGGATGATGCTGATTGCATAGATAATGTTCCTCATATCCAGTTGCCACGCATGATGAAATTTCTTGATCGGACAGCGGGGTAATAGTTGTCTCGATGCGAGCTGATAGCTAAATAGGTCGAATGCGGCCTTATGCACATTAGTGTTCCATTTATCAGGAATAGTATTGGAAGTACTTTCAATAACTCGAACTCTTCTGCATTTATGAGTGGTAGTTTAATTTGGAAGATTGCGAGTTTGTAAACTACCCGTCCTTTCAATGTCATTAGTTGATATAGATGTAAGATCTCATTTTGTTTCATTGGCAAGCGCAAAGTTGATGGTCAGTTTATTTTTATGACTACTATTGCTTCCCTTAGTTGTTGGGGTGCAAGCAGCAGTGGACTGATTTTTCCGTGACGGATGTCGGTTAACGTGTCTATGAGAGATGACTGAATTCTCTGTACACTTGTGATAATCAACATTAACTGGAGGGATAATGACATCACAAGTTGCTGTACCTTTTGTTGATAGACTTCCTTTTCAGTAGTGTCGATCTGGTTGCTTAGTTGACTCAACTGATTGTTTATTGCGTGGAATTTTTCTTGAGTAGCTAGCTGATCTCGTTTCATTATATTAATGGTGGAATCCACTATGGAGGTTTGATTTTTTAAGAGAGAAAGTAAGTGATTGTCATCTTCCTTGATATCCTGAATGACTTGAGACATTTTCTCTGCGTATTCGTTGTCGAGAACTCCGAATAATGAGTTAGCTATGTTTCCCACGAAATTGAGTGCTCCCCGTTTTTGTCTAAGGACTGATGAATCGGCCGAAAGCAGCTCATTGTCTCTGTCTATCTCATCCTTAATGTGTTCTAGTTGTTTAAGTATCTCAGTGCAACCACTGCTAGTGTCGATCTGGTTACAGAGATGCTGCACTGCAGTGGTACCCTTGATGAGTGCCGCATATTCAAGCCAATATGACTTCAGATCATAGTATACCACCAGATCCCATTCAGATGACACTAAGCTTGTTGTTCCCATTTTGTCAAACCGGATACCCGGGCGATTATGAAACCTTGTGTTTTCGATTGGATTTGCTTCAGTGATTGGAAGAATTATGCAAGTTAAGAGTAAACTTATTAGTGCAAATCCAATTGAAGGACGCATTTTCTTCCTTGGAGCTTCTGTAATGCGTCTATTGTCTCGATTCGATGGTGTAATATCGTTCGATTGGTTGATTGTATTCGTCCCCGTTTGAGATGATTCGTGCTGACGTTTATGACCTTCATGGGATTGGTTGTCTCCCTTGTGTGATACAGATGGTGTTGGTTCGCAGTCTGATGACTCTTCTTCGCATGGAAGTGGGGAGAGCCTATGTATAGGTCGCCGAAGACTTCCGGTCGCAGTCTTTACGTCTGCTACTCTGATACATCCATCATTGCCTTGGTAAGTTTTTAAAATTCTACCTAAAGGCCATTTCATGACGGGTAGATTATCTTCCTTCAAGATCACTATGCTTCCTGGTTTAACATTGTGACAGATTCGATTCCATTTGAGGCGGTTTTGCAATTCATTGAGGTATTCCTTTGACCAACGTATCCAGAATTCTTGTTTTAGGTGTGTGATCATTTTCCACCTGTTCTGTAGATTTGTCTTGATCGGTTCTGACCTAGCATCAACTGTGGATGTTAGATGCTCTCCAATAAGAAAGTGGCCCGGTGTTAGCGCGGTCAAGTCATTCGGATCATTGGACATTGACGTAAGTGGCCTAGAATTCAATATCGCCTCTATCTCTATCATTACAGTTTCTAACTCCTCATAGGTTAACGACGTTGATGCAATGCTTCTATGTAATAAATGTTTAGCAGATTTGACTGCGGCTTCCCAAAGTCCACCGAAATGAGGGGCCCTTGGTGGTATAAAATGCAAGTCAATTCCTCTTGTACTGCAACTGGTAGAAATTCTTTCTTTTGACTGATCTGAATAGATGATTTCTTTAAGTTCTTGCAGTTGATTCTTCGCTCCCACGAAGTTCGTTGCGTTGTCGCAAGAAAGATTGAGACAATGACCTCTTCTGCCTATAAAGCGTTTTAGTGCAGCGATGAAGGCATCTGTGGTTAGGTCACTAACTACCTCGAGATGGACGGCCTTTGTAGCGAAACAGCAGAATACTGCAACGTATCCCTTGTGGGGTCTTTTGCTTCTTAAACGATAATGGATTGTTATTGGTCCACAAAAATCAACTCCAGAGTTGACAAATGGCCGAGCAGGTTGAACTCTGGCAGCTGGAAGGTTACCCATTAGTTGTGTAAACATTTTCGGTTTTGCCCTTACACAACGAGTGCAGTGCTGTACTATTGATCGTGCAATTGACTTGCCTTTAATAGGCCAACAGCGTTGTCTAGTGATATTAAGCAATGCTTGCGGACCCACATGTAAATTTTCTTTGTGAATGTCATTCATTAGCAGCTTAGTGAATTGATGAGCAGCAGCATCGGATGGCGTGCGTCATAAGATAGCATGGACGCTTCTAGTCTTCCCCCAACACGAACGAGGCCCTTCTCATCAAGGAATGGAGTTAAAGTGCTGAGTGAACTGTTTTTGTTCGTTTCATTATATTGACGAATATGGCTGATGTCTTCTTTAAGTTCTGCTGCTTGCATATTCTTTATTATAAAATAAAGGGCTTCGTCCAACTCTCCTGCCGTTAACGTGTGACTCTTTATTCCTTGACTATTTAGCCTTCTAGTATTATTCACAAATCGAAATATATAGGCGATGATGCGCTGCAACTTACGGAATGAATTTCCGTGATTGATGTCAAGAATAGGCTTCTCTAATACATTGTTCCTTGATTCATCATTTGTTGTTGCTGATAAAGTTATGCCCTTTCTTTCCAGACTAACTTGCCTCTCTTTTACATATGATGGAGGCCATATTGATTCACTTCCATGTAAGAATGGTGGTCCGTAGAACCAGATATTGCAGGTTGCCAATTTTTCTGGAGAAATTCCTCTGGAGAGAACATCAGCTGGATTTTCCTTAGAACTAAAATGACGCCATTGTTCAACTATGGATAATGATTGGATGGATGATATCCTGTTTACCACAAACGTCTGAAAGGATGAAGATTCTGCATTTATCCATGCTAGGACAATCTCGGAATCTGTCCAGTAGTATGTGGGTGTGTCTTTGGCTCCTAGAATTTCCTTTACTCGGTTGGTAAGTTGTGCAGCTAGGTTAGCAGCACATAGTTCTAGACGCGGGATTGTTGCCTTCTTTAGTGGAGCTACCCTGGATTTGGCGCACAATAGGCGCACTATAATTGATCCCCTTTGGTTGATGGATCGCATGTAGATCGCTGCCCCATACCCCTTTTCGGAGGCATCGGAAAAAGCGTGAATCTGCATTTTTTTGGAGGTTTCATGGCCAAAAACATGTCTAGGAACCTGTATGCTTTTCAGATGCCTAAGGTCGTAATGAAATTTCATCCATTTGGTGTGTGAATCTGGAGATAGGGCCGCATCCCAATCAAGTCGAAGTTGCCATAACTCTTGCAGAAAGATTTTGGCGGTGACTATAACAGGAGCCATCATTCCGAGAGGATCAAACAATTTTGCTATGTCTGATGCTACTATTCGCTTTGACACTCTTTGCTCATTGGCTTCATTGACCTTTATACAAAAATTATCAGTCTTTGGTAGCCATGTCAAACCTAGAGTTTTGATCCGCTCTTCAGTTTCATTTGTAAAATCTAATTGCACTTCTTGATCTTCTGGTTTGACGTTTTGAAGGAGTCTAGGATGGTTGGCGCACCATTTTCTCAAAGTGAAGCCTCCTTCGCGAAGCAATTTTGTAAGTTGCTCTTGCATTTCGAGGATTTCCACCATGCTGTTAGATCCCGTCATATCATCGTCAACATAAAAGTCAGTTTTTAAAACCTGAGATCCAAGTGGATGGTTTACGGGTCGTCCTTGGGCCAACCTTTGCAAGCACTTTGTTGCTAAATATGGAGCTGATGTCGTTCCATATGTAACTGTGCATAGTTGGTAGTATCTAAGAGCCTCATTTGGATGGTTTCTCCAAACTATGATGTGGTATTTTCTATCTTCCTCATCTAGTATTACCTGCCGATACATTTTTTGAATATCAGCGGTAAATACAAATCGTGTCATTCTGAAACGCAGCAGGATGGCGAAGAGTTCATCTTGAATGGTTCGTCCTGCACATAGTAGTTCGTTTAGCGATATGTTTGAAGACGTCTTTGCAGATGCATCAAACACGACTCTCACTGGTGTCGTCGGACTATCTGGTTTCAATACGCTGTGGTGAGGCAGGAAATAATATGGTGGCTCAATAGTCTCAAGATTGATGGGTTCCATATGTCCAGCCCGTAGATACTCGTTCATAAATTCTGTATATTGACATCGTAAGGTGGGATTCTTAGCTAACCTTTTTTCTAGTGCGAAGAATCGTCTGATGGCTATGTCTTTGGATTCTCCCAGCTTACTTGGGACGTCAGCGAATGGTAGCTTTACTATGTAACGCCCATCGGAACTCCTTCTAGTTGTTTGAGTGAAATGACCTTCACAGCGCTTCTCTAATGGAGTGCGATTGGATTTGACTTCCATAGGCTCTTCCAGTTTCCAGAATTTTTCAATTCTTTGATCTATGCTCTCGTCTTCACTACAGATGCTGCATGTTGCTGTTCTGGCCTTGTTACATTGATCTTTCCTGAAACTATCCATCCCAACAATGTATTTTGCAGGATTGGTCCATCATTCTTCAATCTTATTTGGCCAATTGACAGTAGCTGGAGGTAGAATTCAGCACCTAGTAAGATATCGATACGTTCTGGCTGGTTGAAATCAGGGTCTTCTAGCTGAATATTGTGTGGAATAGACCACTTTGACGTGTTAATCAATTGCGTCGGCTGAGATGAGATTATATGTGGAAGAACGAATGCCTCCAATCTCGCAGAGAAGCCATTTAATGCGGATTGCATTTGTACACTTACTCTTTTCTGTGTTCGCTGTTTCTTGTCGCCAATGCCTTGTATACACATTGAATCAGTTGATGTATTCAAGTTTAACTTCTTGACTAATCTGTCAGTAATTAGGTTAACTTGCGAACCTGAATCTAATACAGCTCGACCTTCCACACATTTGCCTTGGTTGTTAATCAATTTTATTATAGCTGTACTGAGCAGTGTATATTTTCTTTGACCCTGATTCGTAATGGTTGCTACAGTTGAACCCTGATCCACCAACCCTGGTGATATAGATGGTCTGCTAGCTACTTGTGTCTGGAGTGTACTGGAATCTCTGACTTGTGTGGATGATGAATGATCTAGTCTAGTTAGATGCACTAAGGTGTTATGCCGTTTATTACACTTTGTGCATCCTCGAGCATTGCAGCTTGTGGCATTGTGTCCTGATCTTAGACAATTGACACACAGTTCGTGTTTGCGGAGCAGATTTAATCTAGCTGCTGATGTTAATTTCAAGAAGTCCTTGCATGCGAATAACGGATGATTTCCTTTGCATACCACACAAGCAGCTTGCCTGATTGATGAGTTCGTGTGTACAACTGATGACAAGGATTTGGCGCTGTTGGATTTTCTCTAAATGTCCTCTGTATGTCTTAGTTTGTTACCCAGGGCTTCCAGTGATTGAAATCTTGTTTGTAGAAATTTCAAGAATTCTTTCATGGACTGTATCTCCCTTGGGTTGGTCAATGATTGTTCATACAAGGTATGAGTGGCTCTATCTAGCCTTTTTATCAAGATATGCAATAATAAGGGGCCCCAGTCAGCAGTTGAGATTTTAAGGTTCTCTAACGCCATGAGACATTCTTGCGTTGTGTCATGCAAATTCTTTATATTGTTCGCAGATGCAGCGTCAGTAGCATGACTTGGCTGTGATAATAGTTTGTTTACCAGGGCAGATACGAGCAGTCTGCGATTTTCATATCTTTCATGGAGCATTTTCCACGCAGCTGTGTAATTGTCTTCAGATAAACTCAAGTGCCTAATGAGTCTTTCAGCTTCACCAACCAAATTCATTTTCAGGTACCACATTTTCTGTACATTTGCCATCTGCTGTTTGTGTACCATTTCAGTAAATAGGTCTGCGAACTGACGCCATTTTAAAGAGTCTCCATCAAACTTGGGAAGTGATATTTGTGGCAGCTTGAGTGTCATGTTGGCTGTTATGGAGCTTGCAGCCTCTTGTGGTGCACCAAACCTTGCGATTTTAGCAGAGAGACTTACTTGCTGTTTTTGCACCTCTTCTTCGAGCTGAATATAGTCTTCAATCTTATAGCCCACTGTGCTTGGCTCATCTGCGAGCTCCCAAATGGAGTGATTATACTTCTCTATTTTGACCCAGTATTGATTTAAGGTCTGGAGTCTAATGTGGTAGTACTGTTCGGGATGATCATCTTACTCGTACGTGTTATCAATAAGACGGCGTAAAGATTGTATGATCCCTCTTTGCCTTCTAATGATTCTAGTTATATCTGCTGAAGCTTCAGACAACAACGGAGTAGACTGTTCTTCTGGTGAATTTGACTTGGCTAACGTAATCAGTGGCCTTGATGCATTTTCTGTTGACTTGTCTTCAGATTGAGTTGCGTTATAATCATCGTTGCTGGCTTCGTCTTCTTGGAAGGACTGTAATTGTTCCTCAAAGTGGGTCTTGCATGATTCGTATATGTCGTGTATTTCTTCGTAGTACGCCTTTGTAAAGTACCCATGCTCCAGAGGAACTTTAGGTAGGGCTCTAATTTTACTGTCATTTGAATCGAAGGTTGACCAGAATGATTCCAGTCGTCTCAATCTTTCTTCGTAATACTCCTTGGTTTTTCTGTCGTCTCCGTCTTTTTTGTAGTTTATCAAAACCTTTTGCAGTTCCGTTCCTACAGTGTCCTGCTCCTTCGCTAGCTTCTCCATTACGGCTTCAAGATGATTGCTCTGAATATAGTTGAACTGCGACGCAAGTGTTTCACCTGAATCACGTCGGGGTCACCAATGTTCAAGAACTATTTTGTTCTCTATGAAAGTTTTAATAAGTCAAGGTGTTACACCTTGGCTTTTGATGAGAGTGCAGCGGCTCTTGTACCACTACACCAAAATTATATATCTGAAAGGGAAGCTTTGATTAAGTGAACTCAAAATTAAAACAACTGTTTGCTACTAAAAAACAAGACTGACCGTTTATTACAAATCATATTCAATTTATATTAAAATTGCACTTAACTAAGCAAATCTTAATATGTTCCTACCTATCACTAATTGCGAAAATCAATACCTACATACATATTAATAATTTAAAATTGCAATAAATTGCTTGGCTATGCAAGGCGATAACAAAAAAAACCGAATAACGAAATAACTTAAATGTAAAATGCTTACCTACTTAAATATTTGCAATGACACATTGAATGCAAGAATTATTCGCTAGAATTAGCGTTATTGTTTTTGGGGGCAAGCGCCCGCTTATAGAGCAAGTAATTGCTGATTCTATGCTACCGTTGACCTTTTTGCCGAGTGCAAACAAGTGGCGAGATGGATAGAGCGACTCCAGGCTTATGATTTTGAAATAAAACACCGAAGAGGTCGTATCCCTTTCACGACGTCCATGTAAACTTGAGTGCAAACATTGCACCCGAATAGAAGAAAAAGAAACAGCAGCAACTATACAGTTGGTAACCGTGGAGCCATCTAGATGTTGGGACAACGAGGACTGGGTGTCATATTCATAAAAATATTTGCAATGACACATTGAATGCAAGAATTATTCGCTAGAATTAGCGTTATTGTTTTTGGGGGGCAAGCGCCCGCTTATAGAGTAAGTAATTGCTGATTCTATGCTACCGTTGACCTTTTTGCCGAGTGCAAACAAGTGGCGAGATGGATAGAGCGACTCCAGGCTTATGATTTTGAAATAAAACACCGAAGAGGTCGTATCCCTTTCACGACGTCCATGTAAACTTGAGTGCAAACATTGCACCCGAATAGAAGAAAAAGAAACAGCAGCAACTATACAGTTGGTAACCGTGGAGCCATCTAGATGTTGGGACAACGAGGACCTACGAACAGCACAACGAGAAGATCCGGACATTTCACCTATTCTTGCTTGGAAAGAAGACATGGAAAGACCAGACTGGAAGGATATTTCGGAACGGAGTGAGAAGCTGAAAATTACTGGGCTCAATGGAACGCTCTTCATGTTGAATGTGGTATATTAAAACGCAAGTGGGAAGCACCTAATGGCGAATCTTTCCGAATGCAGATAGTCGTGCCGGCATCAAACGTCAAAGATGTTCTAGAAGAAATGCACGGTGGAACCTCTGGAGGACATTTGGGATTGAACAAAACCATTTCCAAAATACGAGAAAAGTTTTATGGGTTACATATGCGAGAAGATGTGGAGGAGTGGTGCCGCAGATGCACTGTCTGTGCTGCTTGCAAAGGGCCGCAACACAGAAGCAGAGCAGAAATGCATAAGTATAATGTCGGAGCCCCCTTTGAAAGGATAGATATAGACATCGCTGGACCTTTTCCAGAAACGGATGGCGGTAACCGTTATATATTAGTTGCCATTGACTATTTCAGTAAATGGCCTAAAGCTTATGCAATCCCTAATCATGAGGCAACCACAGTTGCGGGACAAATAATAATGAATTGGGTCAGTAGGTTTGGTGTGCCTCACGAACTTCATTCGGACCAAGGACGGAACTTCGAATCGCGGACTTTCCAGGAGATGTGTAAAATGTTGGGAATAAGAAAAACTAGAAGAACTCCTCTACACCCACAATCTGATGGCATGGTAGAGCGCTTCAACAGAACATTGATCGAGCATCTAAAGAAAGTAGTTGACTATCATCAACGCGATTGGGATCGACATATTCCTGTACTCCTAATGGCTTATAGATCAGCCGTTCATAGTACTACCGGACAAACCCCAGCTAAAGTCATATTCGGAAGAGAGATGCGTTTACCTAGCGACCTCCAATTCGGTACCCCCAGAAGTGAACAAAAGTTACCAGAAGACTACGTATCGGAGCTCAAACAACAATTAGCCGACGTACACGAGGCCACGAGGACGAAATTAGCAACAAATACTGATCGGATGAAGACCCGCTATGACTTACGAGCTAATTCCGCAGGATTTCACGAAGGTGATCTTGTTTGGCTGTACAACCCGAAACGACGTAAGGGACGTTCTCCAAAATTGCAACAACACTGGGAAGGACCATATTCAGTAGTAACTAGAATTAATGACGTGGTATACAGGATTCAGCGTGGCACAAGAGGCAAGCACAAAATTGTTCATTTGGACGACTTGTGTCAATACTACGAGCATCAAGACCGTGGACCACCTGTTGTTCGGGACGATCAAGTTTAAGAAGGGGGCATTGTTACGTGCAATAGAAAGAGACAACTGGAGACATCTACTGGCAATAAACAACTTCAGGTTCGGAGAGTAAATGACTTCAGGTTCGGAGAATCGATTATGAAATCTACAGGAAAGTTCAGGAATAGAACAAATAGAATAGTCAAGAAGCTTTTGGAATAGAACACTCCAGAATAATCCGGAGAGTTTCTAGGGTATAAATATAACAGTTGTCATCGCCAGAGAAAGAGTCTTGTTTTAGACATTGCAGTGTTAAGAAGCGAAAGTAATAAAGAAGCGATAGTGTGTAATTAGATTGCGATAATTGAAAGTACAGTGTTAGCGATAATTAGAGCTGAGTTGATTAAATAAATGTTTGTGAACTTTATATGATTTAAGTGTAATAAAGAACTTATATATTAATTATTTAATATTGTGTTTTAAATAATGAACCAAAGGCCACGCGCGCAACAATAACAAATTAATTTAATTTGTCAATGAACTTTGGGCAATCAAATGTTCATTTCGCGTCGACAAAGCTTTATAACGATTAATCTCGCTATATGAATTTGTAGGCTCATACTAGATAGTTTAGCTGATGAATTCAAAGTGACTAATAACGTTCAAAGAGATTCAGCTACAAGAACGATACATTAGAGATTTTCGATGGAGGCTAGGCAATTCCCCTATTTCTGCTGGAAACATCTGCAACGTATGCACAGAATGCTCTTATTTTATTATATTAAGATTGTTCTTAAATTTATTTCGTTATAATTGCATTATATCAAAATAAAATAATATTAATTTAATGATATGTGTAGTAAGTAAATTAAGTGTGTAAGAGAAATGTTTCTTTGACAAGAGTATACTAAATATAACACAATTATTATTTAATATTAACAAAATTTTTCATTTAATGGAAATTTTACTTTTTTCTTTTTACTATAAGTAACAAAGGTACTTTTTTTTTATATATATTTACAGTGATGTATTTACATACCCAGCTGAAGCTGATAGTACATTATCTATCAAAAAGGAAAAAAAAAGAAAGATATCTGAGCCTTCCACATCGAAAATCGATACTGATGAATTGCAACCACACACAGCAGATGTAAAGGAGGAATCCGTTCCACAAATAAAATCTGAAAAAAAGAAAAAGAAAAAAGACGACAGATGAAACTATGAGACCAGTAAAAAAGAAAATTAAAACAGAAAGCACTTCCGAAAGTAACTAGCGTGCTATTTACATATGTAATATATTATGTATATGCAACGGGAGAATTCAGAAACAACTACCATACCACTCTTGTGATTGTTTTGGGCGTAAATAAATAAATATATATAGGATTGATGTTGTGTAAGTTTATTGTAAGTTTTGCAGTAAAAATATAATACCGATCGTAAGCTTGAAAACGCATTTTTATTCTTATTACTTTCCCACGACGTGAAAAATCGTACGTCGGAAAGTACAAGAAGTTTAGACGCAGTACATATGCATGAAATCTGATATGATGCACTTGTGTCTTGTAAAAATAATATTTGTAGGCGATGAGAATAATTGTTTGTATGTATGTACCTGCAAGTAGATTTGATAAATTAAAAAAAAAACTATGTATGTACATGGAGGTAATTGTCTGAATTGAGGTGATATATGTATGTACATTGTACTGCATGCAGGTAAGTATACATACCGTCAGAACGGAATGTATACATAACGAAATGCAATTTACGCTAAATTGCATTTTGTTGCAGTATGGAAATACATTTGAATGAATTTTTACGTTAAATAAATTTTACTTTTCTGGGTCAAATTTGTAGCACATCGATATATAGCAGGGGTGGCCATAACGCGGCTCGCGAGCCGCATGCGGCTCTTGGAGTCGTGTGGTGTGGCTCAAAAAATATTTTATTTCATTACAACAAAATTTTCGAAAATATTACATAAAAAAAAAATAGAAAATCTTTAAAAGTTAGATCTGCTTGTTGATGCCTTACGGTTATTGTCCATTTTAGCAGTTAGTCGCTGAAAGTTTGGTTGATGATCAGTTAGGGCAGTTCGCACAAGCTCAGTTAAATGTCCATTTTAGCAGTTAGTCGCTGAAAGTTTGGTTGATGATCAGTTAGGGCAGTTCGCACAAGCTCAGTTAAATGTTTATCAGTTAAAACAGACTTATACTTATTTTTAATAAATTTAAGAGTGGAATACAACGACTCGCAAGAATAGGAAGTGCCGAAAATAGATATTATTCTGAGTGCACAATCTTTGGTTTTAGGATATTTTTGTTCCGGAACCTGTTTCCAAAAGTCAATAGTTGAACAACTATTCTGTTTTACTTGCTTCAACCCTTCATCTTCTTGCAGCTCCAGTAGTTCTAATTCTTTACTTTTAAAATTATAATAATCTTATATGTATATTGTTTTCAAAGATAAATAAATGGCTCTTTAAAATATGCATTTCTAAAATGTGGCTCCCAAAGTTACTATAGTTGGCCACCCCTGATATATAGCATAGGGCGATATATCGATGTGCTTTTATGATGGTTTTGATTCGGGTCATAGGCATCTGGGTAACAACATCTCTCCCCCCTAGGGAGAAGAAAGTTTTATGCTGTGGGAAGAAAACTTTCTTCTTTTTTCTTTATTGTCCTTTCTTTTTGTATTGTATAGCTTTAAATAAATGTAATTAATTGGAAAGATTTACATAATAGTCGGAGAGCTAGCAACGTCTGTGCAAATATTTTGTTGCAAAGCAAACAAACCCTATCTGGAGCCTCCTCGTCCACCAGTATTAGTAAATCCAAACGACAGGTAACTAGTATCATATTTACGTCTTTTTGTTGATACCACCTGTTCAAAATTGGAAGATGGCAGAGTTGGAAGATGAGGCTGTAGCTGAACGAAACTGGAAGTTGATGGCATTGCGGGTTCCAGAATGCCTGCATCTGTAGATTCAGCAATTTCTGCATTACTACTAACAACGTCAGTTTTCTTTAACGACCCATATTTTTATCATCGATCTATTATATTGAAAATTTTTTTTATAGACACAAAAATGTTAAAATTATGAAGGGAACGCCACAACTTTTTCTTAGAAGTTTACAGAAAATTTATTCAGTTATTCCCAGGGTTCCACGGAACACACTTTGGGAGCCAATACCCTAGACCAGTGTTTCCCAATTTGTTTTTCTCGCGACACAGTATTCAAACTAATCAATTTATGCGACACAGAGGAAACTGAGTAACGATATTTTATAAGAAAAGTAAAATATTTTATATTGAAAATAATAGTTTTATTAATGGTGTAATAATTATATAAAAAAAGAATATATAACACGACTTCAATATATACCTACATAACTGAATTAATTTAAAAACTTGTTATCGATGCTAATTAAGATAAAATACAGATAAGTATTGAAATTATTAATAAAAAACATAACGCGTGAATTGATATTATTCCGTTATACATATTTTAGTGTATGTATGAGCGCGTTGTTCAGAGCACAGTTTCTTTATACGTGGTCGAATTTTTGATAAGGCCACTCTTAGTTCCTCTTCAACAGATAAAAGCCTCTCTCGTTTTTTGATTTTTATTTAATTTAGAGCTGAAAAACCTAATTCACATAAATTAGAGGTGGAAAAAGGTAATAGCACAGTTAAAGCTTTTTTTGACAATATTGGAGTTTCTTTTGCTGCTCCTATCCAAAAGCTGCTTAATTCCTAATCATTAAATTTAATTCGAAGAGTTCGGTCGTTCTGCATTTCCAAAATTTCTTCTTCTTCTGCTAATGAAAATTTTGCCGTATCCAAATTGCTGCTAAATGGATCTCGTACCCAATCAAAATTACTAATATCGAGTGATGGAAAATAAAAATCAATTTTCTCATTAAACAAACTTAACGTATCAGCAATTAGCGTTAAAATTTCGGGATTGCATGAAGTTTTTGATGTGCAGGGAAACATATCGAGGTTTCCTTGTAAGACTCGTCGTTTCCACATATTAAGTTTATCCTTGAACGTACTTAACTTATCAGTAGAACTGAGAACATTTTCCTGTTCTCCTTGCATGCTGGAATTTAAATAATTAAGGTGCGCAAAAATATCCGCCAAAAAAGCAATTTATGAGCACCAAGTATCATTACTCAATAAATCACAATATTCGCTGCTGTCCAATGTGAAAAAGATCAGAATCTCATTACGCAATTCGTAAAATCGCGAAAGAATCTTTCCTTTCGAGAGCCATCGGACCTCAGTATGGATGAGCAAGGTCAAATGATCGGCTTCCATAGATTCACACAATTTCGAAAACAAACGTATGTTTTTTGGCTTACTCTTGATATAATTTATCATTTTTACTGCTTGATCGAGTACTATTTTCAAATCAGCGACAATACATTTCGCTACCAAAGCTTCTCGACGTAAAAAGCAATGAGTAGTTATAATATTTGGGTTGTGTTCCTTAGCAATTGTTAAAAACCCCTTTACTGAACTTGTCAGACGGTGCACCATCAGTACAAATACTATTGCAAAGCTTCCATGAAATTCCATAATTTTCTAAATAATTATTAATAACATTGAAGACTTCTAGACCAGTTGTAGTTTCTGTTAGTTCTTTACAACAACAAAATTGATTGATTAATTTTCCATTACAAACAAATCGTACAAATGGTAAAAGTTGGGATTTTCCACTAATATCCGTTGACGCATCAACTTGAAATGCAAACATTTCTTCTGATATAATAAGTTCAATTACCTGTTGCTCAATATCCTCTGACATACTGAAAATTCTCCGACTAATGGTGTTATCCGAAAGTGTGGTATTTTCCTAATTTCTTTCTCAGCATCCTCTCCTATCATAGTTTTAACCATTATCTGACAAGCTGGCAAAATAAGGCTCTCAGCTATAAGGTGTGATTTTCTCTTCATTGCAATCATTTCGGCAACAAGATAACTCGCTTCTTGAGCTTTCTCAGATATTTTTACCGATTTCGAAAATGTCGTCGCTTGATTTTTTTTTTTAATTTAACAGTCTCTGAAAATAATCCGCTGTTTTATTAGATAAATTCGGGTGCTTTAATTTAAAATGAGGTTCTAGTTTATTGGGAACCATTTATTCATTTGCTAGCTTTCGTCGCACACAACACAAATCGGAACCGGATATGTCTCACTACCGACCCATGAAAATCGCATTTTTAAATAAAATACATTATATTTTCGGCAAAGTACTTTAGCTTTCTTTGTGAAATTTTCTGTGTCATTTTGAGAGGTACATTTTGAAGTTGTTGGTAATACATCTACCATTACAGAATCACCTGAATTTACTGCAATATTTAATTCTCTTGCTTCTTCGTTTGCTGGTCTTTTTCGAATAATAAATTTTCCATTTTTTTAACGGCTATAATATATTTTTGTATTTAAATTTCAATTGTTTTTTATTTTTATAAATAAAATATTAATTATATTAACCAGAAATACTTACCTAATTATAAATCTAACAAATTATGATCTAAAATTCAGTACTGGTAAGACTTTTGAATATTATTATTTATTATTATTATTTATTGGACGGGCAAAACGTACACAAGATTTTACAATCTTTTTAGTACAAAAAATTATGGAACTATATTTAAAATTAAATTAAAAAAAAAACCTACAAAAACTAAGCAAAAATTGGAATTGACTAAAATAACTGAAAAAGTATACTACTAAAAAAAAACAGAGGCATAAAATTAAAAATTAAATAAAAGAAAATTATAGCTGATATACATGAAATGAAACAAAATATTAAACAGTATTGAAAATTAAAAATTATGAGAAAGATAAAAATTATAAAAATTACGAAAGTGTGAGCTACGCTGTGAGACTGGATAACAACATGAAAATGAAAATGGGCAAAATTAATTGAAAGCGTGGACCCTCATAAGATCCTTAAAAGCACCGACAGATCGCGCGTTCTGATAACTAGGGAGAAGACTATTCCAGAGACGGGCTATCTGGACAGGATAAGAGCCCTCCATTACTGATCTATGAAAACGGGGTATTACCACATTGTGATTAGGTTCCGAAGCTGTGTGCTGGAAAAATTCACGTAGATAATACGGTTTGTTTTTGCGTAATAGGTTATAAAAGTGAATCAGTCCTCTTTGCTTTAGATAATCTAGTATTGAGCAACCCAGCAATTTTGTACGGTACGGTGAAACATGGTCAAACCTACGAAGTCCATAAATGAAGCGGATACAATCATTAAAGGCAACTTCCGTCTTTCGCAGACAAACGCTATCGAGTCTAGGGTAAATCAAACTGCCGAAAGTGAAGGTAGAATTAGGCTTCTAATCAGTTTTGAGCGGATTTCGAAAGATAATGAGTCAGCAGAGAGCCAGAGCCTACGAAGTACAGCATAAATCTTACCGATAATTAACTTTGTATTGTCGCAGCATTTCATATGTTGATTCAAAATAATGCCCAGATTTTTAACTTTGGGTGCCAAATTTAAAATTGTACCATCCAAGACCACAGGAGGTGAATCATGCGGGTCAAAAGTGCCATTATGGAAGACAATGCATTGGGATTTGTCAGGGTTTAGCTTTAGGCCATTAGCCTTCGACCAAATATTGATTCTCTCTAAATCGTCATTAATGCGAGCAATACAGTCCTCAAATAAACCAACAGGTCTGCTTAGGTAGACCTGCACTTCGTCAGCAGACATGTGCACGCTGACGTCCCGAACGGTTTCAGGGAGATCATTTATAAATAAACTAAATAACAAAGGGCCCAGTATTGAGCCCTGAGGAACGCCAGACAGAAGAGGGAGGGAACAGGAAGTATTAAGATCCACTTTCACCACCTGCTTACGATCGACCAAAAAGTCCCAGATAAAAGCGACGGCAGAAGGACTAAAACCAAAGCAGCAATTGAGTTTCCGAAGTAAGATCCCAAGATCAACGCTGTCAAAAGCCTTCGAAAAGTCGAGCAGTGTCAAGGCAGCCAAGTAGTTTTGATCTAGGGCAGCTCTAATGTCAGTGGACACTCGCAGTACTGCTGTTTCGCAGCTGTGGTCACGACGAAAGCCAGACTGCCATTTTCTTAGAAGCTCCCTCGAATCCAAATACTCAACTAATTGCCTATTCATTAGCTTTTGCAGAACTTTCGATAAAAAGCATAGGATACTTATAGGTCTGAAGTCAGAAGGGGACTGAGGAGAAGATTTTTTGGGTATTGGCAACACCGTAGCGGTTTTCCAATAAACTTTATTATTTTTATTAGAAGTTTGTTTAAACTTGAACCACAGACAAGTAATACAGATATCCAGTGCCTATGGGCAGAAGTGATGCTCTGCAATATTCGAGAAGAAAAATGCATAAAGCAACTAGTGTCGTTTGCCCATAGAAGTATCTGTCTTTGTTA
Organism: Dioctria linearis; assembly: GCA_963930735.1. Taxonomy (NCBI): domain Eukaryota; kingdom Metazoa; phylum Arthropoda; class Insecta; order Diptera; family Asilidae; genus Dioctria; species Dioctria linearis. Next base: position 117,950,332 of record OZ005742.1, on the reverse strand, counting down.
CGAAATAATTTTTTTTATAGATTTCAGCTGTTAGCGTGCGTTGATCATATTCCATATACTTTCCGTAATTAGCTACTCTGCCTGCACGTATATAAGACCTTGCTCCTCCAATATAAAATCAACGATGATGTAATTTACTGGAAATTTTTTCTTTAGAATTGGTGTGCATTATGCCCGACAACAGGTGCTTGGACTGCTAATAATTTTTGTGAACATAGAAGCTAGATTTCTTAGATTGCTTCTTCTTAGAAAATGTTTCGGCAGAATTTTTATTCACTTTAGTGTCGACTAGAGTTTTTTCAGCTACAATACTTTCATGTGTGCCGTTGCCGCCCTTCACAAATGCATACAAATTCTAAAGAAAATATTTCCAGTAAGGTTCTAAGAAAAAATGGTCTTCTTTACTTCAGGTCGAGTCAAAGAATGGTTGATTTTATATTGGAGGAGCAAGGTCTTATAAACGTGCAGGCAGAGTAGGTAATTACGGAAAGAATATGGAATATGATCAACGCGCGCTAACGGCTGAAATCACTTAACATGTATTTTGTTCTTGTATTTTTGTACATTTTTTAAATACTTTTTTTTTTTAATTTAAAAAATTGAAGAAAAAAATTTACTTAGTATTTTTAGCATGTAAATTCACAATTCTATATTCTTAAAATATATACAGACAAAATAAAACTAAATTAAAATTAGAAAAAAGAAAAAAATTAAATTTTTAGAAAGTCATAGGCAACTGATGCTCGATTTTAACTGTTCTTCCATTCCTTAAATTTGAAAATCAAAACTTTAACGGAAACTATAATTTTTTTAGTAATTATTCACGATTAATGAAAAATACTTTTTTTTTGTAAGAACACGTCTGCGACACACCTTTTGGGAAACATTGCTAGACTAATGACATAATCTCAATTCAAGGAAATGAAGACGTGACAAATTGTAGACGAAAATTACTTAATTTGAAATATGGTTCACATTTATATGTCACTTGGCAGATCTTCACTGTAAGTAAAGATAATGGCAATGGCAGAGTTCGATAATTTAATTATGCAACCAAGAAAAATTGCTAGTATGTGCTGTAAAAGATTCAAAAAACTTTATTGTGACTTTTTTTGCTGCAATGTATACATCTGTGTTTGGCGTCCAATATATAAATATGCCCGACTAAAATTATGTCGGCTACACAGATGTTATTAAGGGTTAGGACTAGTCCTTTTACAAAAAGTTCGAGTTAGGTAATCTTTTAAGATGTGCTCAAAAATGTTCTTGGCATGTGTATGTTTGCTCCCGACATATAGTCTCATCGTTACCTCTTTGCGCGCACTTACCTAACGAAACATCTTACAAACTAAGTAAGCAAGTCCCCTAGATGAGGAATACATTTATTGTATCGAAAAGGCTCGTGGCAATGTTGGCTTGCCACCTCGGATAGCTTATTATCTAACTTGTTTTTCACAACTTTCTTTGATGCAGTCATAAATGTTAATGTCAAATGTGTCTAATTTTTATACCCTGGATGATGAAATCATAGGGTGTGTTCACTGACACGCTAGCGTTGTTCACAAAATGTCAAAAGAATTACTTTGACAGTTAGTCACTACAATGGTGACTCTTGTGTAACCGAATTGCAGTGAACGCAAAAGAGAATAGCAAATCAAATATTTTTGACGTTTGCAAAAAATAAGTTAATTAAAAGTAAACATGAACGTCAAATTGTAAATAGTTATAGTTGGGAGATGAACTTTTTTCGACATTACAAGGAATTAAAGTAATAGTAATGCATTGAAATTGATTTATAATAAAAAAGCTTTTTGGCCCATCACACAGGTCAACCAAAATTGATATATTTTCTGTTTCCATTTAAATTTATTATCACACAACTTTACTATCCTAAATACGGGTAGTGAAATAATGCGCGCTACCGCGCGCCTTCTCAGTAAAAGCCTGAGAAAGTAAAAGGTAGTGACTACCTGTCATTTGCTGTTTACAGTGAACTCACGATACCGTTGTGTAGTGACTGGGTAGTGACATTATGTCACTATTTTTCTGTCGGTGAACGCATCCATAGTTATTTTGATTTTTTATCCGTCTGTCCATCCTAACGATAATTCGAGAACGCGTTCATTTAGAGAGGTGAAATTTTACACACGGCCTTTTTACAAAAATTTTAGGTTAAAATTTCGAAAATGGGACCAATCGGGGGTAACTCCTTCGTAGAGTTACCGTACAAAAATTGTGTTTTTCACAATATATTTGGGCACTGCCTGCGAACGCACAGAGAACTGAAATTTTATACATGGCGTTTTTATAGCAGTTGTAAATAAAATTTAAAAAATGGGCTAAGTCAGGCGACCCCTTGATGTTGCTATATAAAAATTAAGATTTTTTATGTATATTTTGAAAACGAACAGTCCTAGACATTTTTATTGTACTGAAAAGAACTTCAGTACTGTCAGTACAATCAAACGTGCTTAGAGAGGTGACCATATGAAATTACATGCGGCCATTCATCTAGGGTATCAGAATTGGTCTTAACAAATTCTAGCTTTTTTTTTTACTTTTTAGTTTTAAGCTTTGTTTGAATTTTATCACAAACTATACCTATTTTATGTTTATGAAATATGTGTTTAAGTAATTATGTATGCTTTGGTAATATTGATAGTAATGTAGTTTTATCTTTCTTGAACAAAACTTGTTGCAGCCTTGATTTTTGAGTGGTGGGAGGCTTATATTATCTAGGGCTTAGAAGTACTGCCAATATTGCAAATTTAAGAGGAGATTGGTTCTAGAGTATTTGCTGCAGTTGCAAAGTATTTGACAGAAGATTTTTTTTTGTCGAAAGGCTAATTTCTCAAAAACATTAATTTTTATGATAGCTGATGACTGTCACTGACCTTATTGGATAATCTTTCGACTTTCCAATGAATTCAGTTCATTTAATGGCGATAGGTGGTGCTTTTACTGCAATTTCAGTAATATTGAGTAAAATTTCCACCATTTAAAATTGAACTGAAATGTTGCAAAAGGGTCGTTATGTTGTGCGTCATTATTTCATATACTGCACATTTAAATCTATTTAATTAAAAATCAAGTATTATATGAGCCGTTTATATAAGTGGTCCAAGTCCATTTTTTTTATGATAAAATATTTAAATATTTTAGTTTAACACGTTAAGCGCCGCCACAGAAAAAAAAATGTTTTTCTTTGGGCTACCTCCATTTTAATATTTGTCCCAGCGGGCCCCGAGCTTGAGTTACCCATGCTTTTATAACTGCTCTGTGCATCAATACGGACGATACAAGCTCGTAAATATTACGTTTGTATTATTGTGTGTGTATCCGAGAGGGCGCACGCGTCCCTATTGCAAATCTCATTGTGCATCCATAGGGATGCTTATTGCGCTTAACGTCTTAAATAAATTTAAAAATATTCATAGGATCTAGCAGTGAGCTTTTGTGCATTTTGAAGTAAAATATAGTGTAGAAAATACAAATACTATACCCAAACGAACTGCAGCACTTTCAAAATAAACGGCTTATATTAAGTATTATGGGGATAGTCTGTCTATGGTATAGGATCAAAAACTGATGTACTCGTAAGTAAGTATGTAAGTGAATATATTTAGCCTTTTTCCCTTTTAATTCTTTACAAAAAAAAAAAAATTCACAGTCCAGAGTCCTTATAGGTATTTTAATCCTAATAGGTAATTATAACAAATTCAAATATTTATCCTAAAACTGTTCTCAAGTTTAACATCTAATGGTAGCTTATAAAATATTTGAAAGCTCTTATATACACTAAATTATTCTGTGATGAACTATTTCTGTACAGTGGCAGCCTGAAATCACTTACCAGTAAGGTTGTAAGTCTCCAACATAGTTCATTAATTTACACAGCATATCACCTGACTTAATACTAAATATTAAAATTAAAAATTCATATTAATTCGCTGCTTAACCCTCAACCAACACAAAGAATTATAATAAATCTTATAGATTGCACTTTAAAATAGCTCTCATTGCCCTATTTTGAAGTCTCTATTGTCTTTCAAAAGAATTGCTATCTGATATAAACATAAATGTCGAACAATATTCAAAGTGGGGCTTAATAAGTACTTCATGCACATTAATTATTTTTTGTATGTATCTATATGTACATATGGTCGGAAATTTAACCAAAATTCATTGAAAAATTGGTTTGCACATGTAAGAGCAAGAAATGGTAATTAAACTAATCTCCCTGAATAAATTTAATCAGTTATTAGCGACAATTATAACAATTAGACTAGTTTTTACTTCAACTTTTCAAATTGCGAATATAACTGTGACGAATATTTTAGTTTGGACTGGGATGCAGATGCAGTCCTTCAAAAGGAAAGTAGCTTAACTCCAATTAATTCAGCAAACATTTTCCAGAACGTTAGTGAAAACAATGAAGAGGACTTAGTGTAAATTTTCCCAAGTTCCTCCAGACCTGGGCATTTTTCAATCGATTAACAATCATAATTAATTCGATTAAATTTTTAATCGATTAAAATATTAATTGGCTCTATCGATTGAAAATTCAATCGATTAAAATATTAATTGCTCCATCGATTGAAACTTTAGTTGGCCAGACAATTAACGGGTTAATCTGGCTCCATACATCGACTCCATTTTCAGGACATGTATTGCTTTTGGATATGTCCCTGAGGTGTGGAGGAAGGTGAGAGTTGCCTTTGTCCCGAAGCCTGGTAAGGCTTCTTACATGGACCTGAAGAGCTTTCGAATCATAAACCTCTCCTCATTCCTTTTGAAATGCCTGGAGAAGATTGTGGATGAATATTTCAAGGGAGTAGCCCTAAAGACTTCTCTCTTAAACATCTAACAGCACGCTTACTGGACGGGCACATCTACGGAGACGGCTCTCCATTCAAAGGTTACTGTCATTGAGTGGGAACTGGATCGTGGACTCCTTGGGAGCCTTTCTGGACATCGACGGTGCTTATGACAGGGCCACCCCAAGTCGCTTTGTGAGGCAGCTCGTCGACATGGTGTTGACCGTACTGTAGTGCGATGGATCGACCAAATGTTAAGACGACGATACTTACTGTGGAGGAGGGCGGCCGAACCACTCCCAGTGTGCTGGTGGAGAGAGGCTGCGCGCAAGGCGGCGTGCTATCTCCAGTACTCTGGTGTATGTTGGTTGACTCACTCATCACGGAGTTGCAAAACGTGGGATTCTCATGTGAAGCGTATGCGAATGACATCCCTCTGATCATTTCCAGGCACTGCATGACTGCTGCCTGTGCGATCATGCAACGTGGCCTCAATATTGTTGAGGACTGGTGCACCCGTCATGAGATGACAGTAAACCCAACAAAGACCAGCTTGGTGCTTGGAGTCTTCTTCGACTCGAAGCTGACATTTGGATTGCACGTAGAGAAAAAAGCTAATGCAGCTACGAGGGTCTTCGCTCAGTGCAGGAGAATCTTTGGCTCCACATGGGGCATGAAACCGAGAGTCGTGCATTGGATGTACACCTCGATCATTAGACCCATGCTTACATATGCCTCCTGTGTATGGTGGCCGAAGACGCTTGTGCCGACTACGATCCGGAAGCTGGCGGGCCTGCAAAGGCTTACCTGCTTGAGTATTACGGGCTCCATGCGATCTACGGCTACTGCTGCTCTTGAGGTCCTACTTAATCTGCCATCCCTGGATCTAGTCATTCAGGCAGATGCGAAAAGGGCTGTGTGCAGGTTGCGCTTATGGGGATGTTGGGAGCAAGGCTAGACTTGGCTCTTCTCATTGCTATCTGGCGTACGGGCTGGACTTGGAAAACCCTCTGGCTAGTATACCACGTGATGAGATTGTACCTGAGGTTTGGTTTGGGTTTCGTTTCTCTGTGAGCTTTCCTGGAAGGTAATCGTGGACTGAGGGAAGTGCCTTATGGAGCCTCCCCCGGTCCGCTCTAAAAATCTTCTCCAACGGTTCTCTCACTATTGAGGGAGCTGGGGCGGGTGTTTACTTTTTTGAGCCTGATATTGAGATGGAGTACTCACTTCGAAGACATACCACTGTCTTCCAGGCTGAAGTCTTTGCCATATCGATGGCAGCGAAGTTAGGCCTTGATATGCAAATCAAGCATTGCTATCCTTTCGGATATTCAGGCAGCCTTGATGACTCTGAGTGGCCCTCCTGATAACATCTAAGTTACTGGTGGATTGCAGGTCGTCTTGGATTAAGTTGTGTATCCTCAACAAGATGTCCGTTCTGTGGGTTCCTGGTCACATGGGGATCATGGGGAATGAAAGGGCTGATCTTTTAACTAGGGCTGGCTCTGATTCTCCGTTCCTCGGACCGGAACCCGCCGTAGGCGTTGCCACCTCGAGTATCGGGTCTCTCATCAAAGCGGATGTTCATAGAAAGCATCAGCAGAGATGAGCGCATCTGAGTACATATTTGCAGCTGTACAAAACTGCTTCTTGATGGGCCCAATGGGAATATCTCCGATTTTCTCACGGGGCTCGGAAGGAAACGAATGTAGAACTGTGGTTGGCATCATCACAGGCCACAGTTCTTCACGCTCATCTAACAAGGATGGGAGTTGTTGACAGCCCTGAGTGTCTGTCCTGCCTGGAGGGAGAGCCCGAGACAACTGAACACTTTCTATTCGTGTCTGGCCTTCGCCCGGTGCAGGCTGGATACTCTAATGTCTGCCCTTCTATCTGTGGATGAGCTGAAAAAACTGCCTCAGAAAGACCTGATGCGTTTCATTAAGAGAGACAGGAAGGTTTTGGTGAATGGCCTTCTAGCAGGACAGCACAATGGGTCGGTATGGCCTTAGTGCTTGGGATAGGATATCCTGTCCCCCTACCTTTAAGATAAAAAAAACAGGTTAATCGAATAAAATTTTAATCGATTAAAAAGTCAATCCGCAGCCCCGATTAAAAATGTATTCGATTAACATTTCAATGTGATTGACAAATCGACAATATACGATTGAATAGATTTCTATTAAAGCAAAAGGATAAAGACACATATAGAAAAAATGATATGATTTATTATTATTTTTACAACATTTTTCCAGATTAATTTGGTTTGCTTTGAGGATCACACGATCTTCAAAAGAGGTCATCGGTAAGGCTACCATAACGTGCAATGTTTACCCTTGTTGCAACTGAGACCATTAATAACCTAGACACACAGCACTCTTAATGAAGAAATTAACTAACGACTCATTACTCTATAATGATTCATTATAAACTACAGACACACAGCAATTTCTTTAATTAAGTTGTGCTGTCAAACTGGTTTGACGAACTTATCACATTAAAGCAGCCATATGGATCGAATTAACGCGATAAACTTTGTTTTCATTTATTTTATTTTAAATTTAACAACTTGCAAATGAGAAAAATTTTATATTTAAAAAAAAATTGATAATACAATTTGTGATTTGCATTTCTTCTTATTTTTCAAATCGGCAGATGCACAGCGGAGCTCCAAATGTACATTATATGCCAAATCTAGCACATTTTTCCGCATTATAGCTATAATGAAGGAGGAAAACACTTCATTAGTGTACTTCATTATCATCTGATTTTCGAGCTATAATGACGTATACTATGTGACACACGGCATTTTAATGAATATTTAGTACAAATGATTCATTAGTTCGTGCTGTGTGTCTAGGGTATAAGATTATCTGTCTAATTAATGGATAATCTTCCAGCATTTAGAGATTCTTTCTCTTGTCACTTAAATATGTGTAATAAAAATTAAAATTAAATACAAATGCTGGACAAAATTCATCATTTGTGCGTCTTTTTTCTTTTATAGAAATGTATTCAATCGTGTATTGCCGATTTGTCAATCAATTACATTTTCAATCGGATTGAAATGGTAATCGATTACATTTGTAATCGGGGCTACCGATTAACTTTTTAGTCTATTAAAATTTTATTCGACTAGCCAGTTAATTGTCACGTGCGTAAAGCTAGCATCACAACTTCGCCTAATGTATTTCGGACCTATCTCATCATGTGTCGTTAATTTGTCGTAAAAACCATAAATTTGATGTGTCCTTTTTTCTAAAGGAAACTGGGTGGGTGCTAAGTTGGCGTGAAGGTAGACCGCAACTCAGTAGAACTCAGTCAAACCTTATCGGATTGCAAATTTCACATCTTGGAATTTGTCGTGACAACAATATATGTGGTGTGTCCTTTTTTTCTAAATGAAACAGGATGTGGTGTTAAGTTTACGTCAACTCACTAGAACTCAGACAAACCTTGTCGGATTGGAAAATTGTACATCTCGGAATTTGTCGTTAATGTGTCGCAAAATCCATAAATTTGTTGTATTTTTTAAGGAAACTGTGTGTGCTGCAAAGTTGACGTCAAGTTAACACCGCAACTTGCTGGATGATACTCTGAATATATTTTATTAAGCGAATTTTTTCTATTAACTGGTGGAAACCTTGGGGAGGGGTCAAAGTTTGATCTAGTACATTTTTGAAAATCTAGTACAAGTAGTAGAGCTATGTATGTTCTGGCTCACTTTTTTCATACAAAAAGTGTCCGGAAAATTCTAACTATTTTGGTGGTCCGGACCGGGCTCTGGGCCACTGGAGGATTCCGTCTAGTGGTCTACGTCAAAGGGCCTGCCTAGGGGAATTCCTTTCCTACTGTCTGGCTGACCAGGGGATGCGTCATCTGTTTGGCTGATCCCCCGTCAGCTGATCAAGCTCTGTCTTAGCTGATTTTTAAGAAAATAATGCTGGAATCGAACCGAGAACGATTGGTTTTGTAAAATCCGAGGCGCTCTACCATCAGGCCATGGAGGTGTTGTGTGAACGTCCTTTAAACTTGCTATATACGCTTAGAGTTGTGGGGACAGAGGCATCGGGACATTTTTGCGAGGCTGGACACATACACACCCATACAACACACACCCATACAATACACCCACCCATACAACACACACACACACACACACACACACACACACACACACACATACACACACACACACACACACACACACACACACACAACACACACATACACACACACACACACACACACACACACACACACACACACACACACACACACACACACACACACACACACACACACACACACACACACACACACACACACACACACACACACACACCACACACACACACACACACACACACATGCACACACACATGCACACACACATGCACACACACACACACACACATACACACACACACACACACACACACACACACACACACACACACACACACACACACACACACACACACACACACACACACACACACACACACACACACACACACACACACACACACACACACACACACACACACACACACACACACACACACACACACACACACACACACACACACACACACACACACACACACACACACACACACACACACCGTCATACCAAAATGTTATATACCAGGCGATATTCCGTATTGCACCATGTTATTAAATTAACAAAACAACAACTAACGTAGGTAGATATGTTGGCTTAGATAAGAAATTGCCTAATTTTTGATCTTCAGGTGCAATGCTTCTAATTTGATTCATTGCATAAACAATTCGAATAATGTAAACAAAATCGCAGTCGAATAATGTAAACAAAATTCGCACAGACCCAAGTAAAGTAAACAAATTGAACGATTTATGGAAGATTCCCAATTTCTTTAGCTGGAAAAAACAACTATGTTGTCTTAGATGAGTGGTGGAAGTTATAATTGAAAATTCCTTTTGCTGATAAAAAACCAGCAACAACTATAACGTAAGTTGTGGTCTGTATGTATCTTTTATAAACAGGAGTAATCATGATATTCGATATCTAAAAAGAGATCACTGCTGCTTGGGATGGTAAGAATGGAAATTAAAGTCATATCAGAAAATTTTGGGTGTAGGGGTGTGCGTGTACTGAAAAGTCTTATCAGAAATCTTCTACGAGCTATCGGTTTTTTTTTATATTAGCGATCATACCTTTTCTGATGTAATTCATATTACTAATAATTCAAGTCTAGGCTACTTTTGTAAGCATGCTTTAGTGAATACCGTACCTTGAAACCATCTCGCTCTCTCAAAACATCTTTCTCTCTCTAGCACACATGTTTGAGGTGGACTTGATCATATACATGCCAGCTTGGAGCTTGGTTGTCTGCTTTATATACTATGAGTATAGTATGGTTGCTGGAATTATCAGGCTTGTTGTTCAACGGGACTATTAGCGGCGGGGTGAGGTCGCTTTACTGATCTAACTACTATTCATACCGAAATGTGGTGTTTTGATAATCCTAAGCGTACTTTCTTATCTTCCGAACCAAAATAAATTGTTTATACCTTTCTTAACAAAATTATTTAAAAAAATGTATCTTAACCAAATGACTACGATTCCTCAATCAAGAACTCTCTGTTGAGTAATCATTGTATATGGCGCTGTACCTTGGGCTGATGATATCGAATGTAGCTGCTTACAGATTCAGGCTCCGGCTGCAAATAGACACACTTTCAGCTGGGAGTTAGTGGGCGTAATATGGTAAGGTTACATTTTAATCAAAACTATTTTATTATTTTGTTAAGTAAGGTATAGTGTAGCCTTTGGGAAGGTAAGGAACTAAGCTGTAAATTACTAGAAGACTATTTTCCTGTATGGATAGTAAGTTAGGCTCTATACCATATATAAATTCTATGTTTGGCAGTTTTCTATAAGTATCAATATAGAATATTTTAGAAAGCGGACTCTCAATGCACACAAACAGATTTCTGTTTCATGGCTTGGGACGTATGTTCGGGGTTTTGGTATGAGGGATTGAATCGATGTATGTTGTACAATGGATTGAAGGTATATATTTATATTTGATTGGAGCAAAGTATTCTCACGCCTTCATAATCCAAAGCTTAAATATAACTGAAATTCTTAAAAAATGTTGAATCGATGACTAATGCTGCCGTAATATTGAGAAGGATTTAAGGGTTTAAGAAAAGAAGGTGGTAATATGATATGTTGATTTGAGGAATATCTTAGATGAGTAGTGGTAGTTGTATGGGTGCAGTAAAAGCCTTATTAACAATTTTTTTATGATCAGGTGTAATGGCATGGTCAATGTTGCCACTTGAAATCTTTCTAGAGTAGCTTTTTAGCGTAGTCCGAAAGTGGTATGCGTAGCCACACCTTATAGAAAATGTAAAATCTTACCAATTTAAAGCTTTGCAGGAAGTTATTGCTATGATATTAACATAGTATGATATATGGAAGTCGTATGGGTGAAGTAAAAACCTAATTTTTGGTGATCCAGTATAATGGAATGACCAGTGTTGCAATATGAAATCTTTCTAGAGTAACTTTTTCGCAAAGTGATCCTGTTCTGGTTAGGCGATGAGAGTTCGACATCAAAAATCTCATGTTATTTCTTATGGAAGTCAGAATTTACTATTGCAATTATCTCGCTTTAACTCATCATCTGTCTCTCTCTAATACATATGCTTGAGGTGGATTTGGTCATATACTTGCTTGCTTGGAGCTTGGTATTATCAGTCGTTTGTTTTATATGCTATGAGTATTTTGTTTATCGTGTAATTCGATATCATCTCAGACTGTAAGCAAATTCGTTGGAATTCATCCTGTGCAGCAGGATCATTCATGTTTACAAACCGTTGCTATAAAAGCGCAAGCAAACTCTTGAGGAGCACCAGTCAGTTTTAGTGAGTCTCCGTGATAGTACATAAAAAATAAAAATGACAACCGCGCTAGTAAATAAAAGTTTTTCAGTAATTAAAAACTTGCGGAAGGATGTGTCGAAGTATTTAACAAATTCAGAGAATAAAGACTATATTGTTAAAAAGGTGCAACAGAAACATACATAAATTTCAAGTCGGATTTCGGAAGTGCAATAAGAGTGCTAGGAAACGACATTTCGAGAGCTGTCTCGAGCAAATTAAAGCATTGAGAGCACTATTGAGAACTCCCCGTCGAGGTGGAGGAATTACTCGCGTAAGAAGAAGTGATTTTGTAAAGTGGGAGGAAATAAAGACAGCGTTCGCAGACAGAATTCAGCAAGGTGTTATTGTAAATTTAAAACATATCGATCCGAAGCTATTTATGCAAGACGCCGCCAAATTACTTACGCGTCGTGTTAAAAATACCTTAACACATTATTTTAATATTAAAGTTTCTACGACGTTATGCGGTGAATTTATTAAACAAAGTGCTAACAATGAAAACATAAAAGACATTAAATATTTCCAAGCAAGAACTGCTCCGATTAGTGCAGATGATAATTTGGAGGAGTGGTTTAAATCAGTTAGAAGAATTCCAAGAAAAAGAAAGCGGCTGGGCACTGCACTCCATAATACATCTAGCAGTACACATCAACAAGTTTGAACAGCTCCGAGGATCTTCGTATATAGCCCTACCAACGGAAATTGCATGAAAGAAAGCTTGCATTAATGTGAAAAACAATGATGAAGCATGCTTCGGGTGGGCCGTAACATCAGCGCTATATCCTGCAACTGCCAACTCCGATAGGACCTCATCATATCCACATTATTCTACTGTACTTAATTTAACTGGAATAACATTTCCCATGACACTTAAGCAAATAACGCAATTTGAAGGCCAGAACGATTTATCAATAAACGTATTCATCCTATAGAAAGAGCGTTCCTTCACCACAGTTCCAGTTAGACTTACAAAACACAGGACGGAGCGACATGTAAGTCTCTTAATGCTACAAGATGACTATGACCAGGCTGATGATCATATGGATGATGATGACGATGATGGCAGATATCATTTCTGCTGGATTAAAGATCTTTCTCGACTACTCATATCAACACAAACTTCAAAAAATACTCTTAGGACAAAATTCATCATTTGTGCGTCTTTTTTCTTTTATAGAAATGTATTCAATCGTGTATTGCCGATTTGTCAATCAATTACATTTTCAATCGGATTGAAATGGTAATCGATTACTGTTGCAATTAGCAACCGAAATAAGATTATATATAATAAAAAATATATAAATATATAAAAAAAAAATACAAACAATATAGTTTGTAAAAATATAAACCAATATATAAATTTAAAAAATATATAAGAATGCATATATGTACATACCTCCAGTGGACCAATCTGTGCCACTTTTCGAATTTTTACTTACAAGTAAAAAGTATATACGCAGCAGCCAGGCTGTTGAACATTCCTAACATTTACCATAAAGCTGTGAGGTGTTCCAGGTCTTACTATATTTAAACATAGCAGCATGTATACAGTCTAATTGAAATCTCATGTAAGATTTCGAAAAAAAGACGACCTTTTAAGGAACACCTTGGTAAATTTGAATGTAAACATTCAGCCACTCAAAGATTTAAATTTCTGTCCACGCAAGGACTAGAATATGCTGTAAACACCAGCAAACATAGCTAAAAATTAAAAATTAAAACAAAATCACTAGTTTGACCAAACCAAAAGAAAACAACTTTTAAAAAAAGGAATCACTTAGCTTTTCATCTGCAATATCCAGTGCAGGGTTTTGTTGCAGAACGTATATGTCCTCACGAATAACCACAATACAATTCACTTGTACTTTTTATATGATAAAAACAATAAATATAAACTTGAACGAAAACAAAACACATCACGAGCAGAAATAAAATTTTCATTCAATGACAAATGTCAAAACCACAACATTTAAATTGTGTCGCCCCCGTCATCTCAAAGTCGTAAAACTCCCACAGCGCCGTGGTGAACTTGCGCAAAGTTGGAAACAATAGCCAGCAACTAAGCGAAGCCACAGAACAATGGGCGGCAGCTGGCCCCAACCATATAAAAAGGGGGCGATTTCAGAGGAAAAATCACTTGTTGCTCGGTATTTCACCAGTAGAGTCAGCTAGCTGGACCATTGCCACTAGCATTTTTTTCTGCCCACTTGTCCTCAAATTTTTTGTAGGGTTATTCCCACAACCATCTTCACACACAGGTAATAAAATAGAATTTTTTTTGGGATATTACCAGAAATTTTCTATTTAGTAAAAAACAACACCACTGAAATATAGAATAAATTCAAGATTTTGGGATATTACCAAATTAAGATAATAATAAGATGATAAGATATAATTTCAGATATTTTTTCGTCATAAAAAAGGGAAAATATTCTGGGATATTACCAGAGAATTTCTCATTTAAAATTTTTTTTATATACTGAGATTGGAGAGTTAATTCGCAGTTTTGGGATATTACCAAGCTAAGAATAAAATTCTGCAATCTAAGTTATTTTTGTCTCATCTTTTTTTGTAACTAACTATTCAACAAAGTTGATTTGGGAAATATCCAATTGACTAAGGTTAACGTACAAGGTTTCACAAAACATTTCATTTCGGGATATATCCAAGTGAAGTGTGGCAGGAAAGTTAAGTCAATCGGGAAATCATTAGTATTGGGCGATTTCCATACTAATTAGAAATCCCGGTCAATATCTAGGCTAAGTCAGCGGCAAAATCCCTTGGGATATTTCCAGGGATTTTTTTGCTGATTTGGTTTCGGATTCAGGAAAGGGACAATATCTTGGTATTGAACCTTTTGGGAGATTTTCAAGGGTTCAATCCAGAAACCAGAATTAGGTCAAAAACAGGTACAGGGATTAGCTACAACATTCAGGGTTGAGTATACCACAGAAAATAAATAAGTATAAAACTTACTAACCTTTTTTTGTTTCAAGAGGATATTAATTAACTCCTTTTTTATATATTGAATTTTCTGAAAGAATTTGAATTGCTATTCTTTTTTGCGCTTTATTAATTTGTTCATTTCTCTCATTGCAGATAATTAGCAATAAGTAGAAATTAAGAGTAAAGTTAATAATTAAGATTTTTTTGAATTACTTTATTTTTGTTAATTTTATTGTTTTTTATTTTCCTTGAATTTAATTATTTATTTGTTAAAATATTGTTAGGTTTAAGATCACGCAATAAACGTATTAAGAGCAGGTTAATATTTCAATCAGCAATTTACCTAGTTTATTACTTCCTTTTTTTATTTTACATTTAATTTTTTTATGTACAGCCATAGGAGCTGTAACATTGGTCCTTCAAAGCCGCATAAACCGGTAGCATAATACGTTTATTGAGTGTTCAAACTATAACATAACAATATAAAAATATATAGCAATTCAAATTTTTCTTTGTATCTGGTGAAGGAAAACTAAATTAAAATGGAAGCACTTATAAAGAGACAAAGGGCTTTCAAAAAAGTTTTAACTCATGCTGTCTCTAATTATGAAGAGAGAGTAGGTTCAGGGCAACAGTTAACTAAAGGTTATCTGAAGCAAAGAACCCGAAGCATTGAGGATTTGTGGGAACAATTTTTGACTAATCATCAAAAATTATTAGTAGAGTTTGAGGAAACAGCACTCAACGACTACGAAACTAGCCATGTTTTTGAGGAATGCGAAGGAGTATACTTCGGATTCTTAGGGGAGCTCCAAGAACAGCTATCAAAGCTTCAAGAGCTCCAAATGCCAAAGGTAACTAAACCAGAGGCAAGTGTAATCAATGACCACAAAACGGAAATAAAATTGCCTAGCATTGAAATTCCGAAATTTGATGGTGACTACACTAAGTGGAGATCTTTCCACGATATGTTTGAATCTTTGATTCACAAAGATTCTCAAATTCCCTTAGTACAAAAGTTGCACTATTTAAAGTCCAATCTATCTGGAGAACCAGAAAGGATATTGCGACAATACGATGTAACTAGTACTAATTATCAACCAGCTTGGGCAGAGTTGACACAAAGATACAATAATAAAAAGGTATTAGTGTTCACACAACTAAAAGCCTTATTTAATCAAGCTATAGTAAAAGGTGAACATGAAAGTAGCCTGAAAAATTTACATGATAAAACAAAGGAATGTTTACATGAATTGGAATCCCTTGGAATAGGTACAAAGACCTGGGATCCAATAATTATTTTTATAATAACACAAGAACTACCTATGGAAACTCGAACTCTATGGGAACAATCAATTTCCAAGAGTACAGAGATTCCAGAGTTAAAGGAAATGTTTTGTTTCCTAGAATCTCGCTTCCGAACTTTGGAAGCTATTAACCCTAGTAAGGTGAGTTATGTTGCCATGAACAAACATGGACAAAATAAGTCATTAAACTATCACGTCAACGAACAATATGGTTGCGTGGTATGTAAGGGAGACCATCGCATACAAAACTGCGATGATTTCCGACGGCATAATATTGACACTCGTCGGAAGATCCTGTTGAAGCATAATATTTGTTTTAACTGTCTACAAAGACATCATGGATCTTGTACGATGAGTAAAAGGTGCCCGGTGTGCAAAGGAGAACATACAATCCACAAATGCACACAATTTAAACAAAAGGGTTTTAATGCAAAACGTGAACTTGTGATAAAGGACAAGCTTTGCACAAATTGCTTAAAACCACACAACAAAGAAGCATGTCCAAATAAAAATGGATGTTTCAAGTATGACAAGCGTCATCACACATGGCTTCATGAAGACAAAAACATGTCTTCAAACAAGCCAAGGGCTGTTGAGACCATACAATCAAGACAGTCAGAAAATTCTGTCCCATCAACTTCGGCAAATGCTTGTTCAAATAAACAGAAAGCCACACAAGCACTATTAGCTACGGCTATAGTACATGTTAGGGACAGAAGTGGGATAACAATTCCCATGCGGGCTTTGGTTGATCTAGGATCACAAAGTTCCTTTATAACCGAAGCGGCTGTTCAATCCTTACAACTGAAAGGCGTGTCAACGTCACTTCAAATTACCGGATTGGGATCTACACAAGTGGCAAAGGCAAACAAAGAAGTGTCTGTCCATGTGAGATCAGCCACCTCAGTTGATTTTGAAATCCCATTACGGGCTTATGTTATTAAGAAGATAACTAATATATTCCCACCAACACACATAAGGTCTTCTGATTGGACTCATATAAAAGGCTTGCCTTTAGCAGACCCAGAGTTCCTAAAAGCAGGGAAAATAGACCTGTTGTTAGGTGTGAATACCTATGCAAAAATTCTATGCAAGGGAATTAAAAGTGGACCTGAAGGGACCCCCATAGCACAGAATACAAAGCTAGGGTGGATTCTTTTCGGAGAAACAACAGCACCACGAAATCAAGTGGACAAAAATGAAATTTTTTCTGCATTTACCACAAGTAGTGCTGATGACTTAGCACAGCTAAATATGCAAGTGCGGAAATTTTGGGAATGGGAAGAGCTCAACCCAAAACGTAAACTCACTAAAGAAGAAGAGCAATGTGAGCAATTCTTCAGTGAGAATCATAAACGCCTGGATAATGGCAGTTATGAAGTGAAGCTGCCATTCAAACCACGCAAGGTTCCCGAGCTTGGGGAATCAAAGCTAATGGCGTTAAAAAGATTCGCTCAACTCGAGAAAAAATTCGAGCGAGCTGCCGACATACGAGCTGAATATCATAAATGTATTCAAGAATATTTAGACCGGGGGCATATGTGTAAGGTAAATAAAACCACACAAAATGCGAATACCCAGAGGTATTACTTACCCCATCATGCTGTTTTTAAGGACAGCACTACTACCAAATTAAGAGTAGTATTTGATGCTTCCGCAAAGTCATCAAACGGGAGAAGCCTCAACGAACAAATGTTGACAGGTCCCACATTACAACCAAAGTTGTACTCAACATTGCTAAAATGGCGTGTTCATAGATATGCAGTGACTGCCGATATAGAGAAGATGTATCGAATGATTAAGATACATAAGGATGACCAAAAGTATCAGACAATACTTTGGCGAAGTAGTGAAGTTGAGCCAGTAGAAGAATACGAACTCAACACCGTAACATTCGGCACTACGGCAGCACCATATCTAGCAATAAAAACACTGCAGCAATTAGCCAAGGATGACAAAGAAGAGTATCCTAAGGCGTCAGAAATTGCAATGCAGGATTTCTATGTTGACGATCTGCTAACAGGTGGAAATACCATAGCAGAAGTCAAACAAACCCAAAAGGAGCTAATAAAGCTATTAAAGGGAGGAGGATTTAACCTCCGGAAATGGGCAGCTAATCATGATGAAATGCTTGATTGGTTACCTAAGGAAGAAATAGAGCTAGAGTTGCCATTAAAATTTGAAGATGACAACCAAGTCAAAGCTCTAGGAATCCAGTGGCATCCAGCCACCGACAATTTCATGTTTGCCTTCAAGGCTTCAGAATTTGAAGCAGAAGCCACAACAAAAAGAAAAATTTTGTCACAAGTAGCAAAGCTATTCGACCCTTTAGGTTGGATAGCTCCCTGTGTAGTTTTGGCAAAAATTATCATCCAGAAATTATGGATGCATGGATGTACCTGGGACGAAATAGTCCCAGAAGAATTCAGCGAGGAATGGAAGAAGTTCAAGATACAGCTGCCTCACATATTAAAAATAAAAATTCCTCGCTGGATACATACCAAGCAAGACAGAGACAACTGTCAACTGCATGGATTTTGCGACGCATCAAATTCAGCGTACGCAGCTGTCGTCTACATGAGAATTCAAGACAATGACGGCAAAATAAAAACAACATTGCTCGTGTCAAAAACTCGAGTCGCTCCCGTAAAACCAATTACTCTGCCAAGACTTGAGTTAAGTGGAGCAGTATTGTTAACTAGACTACTAAGTCAAGCTCGAGCTGACATGCATATGAGTAAAGTCAGCAGTTTTTCATGGAGCGATTCAAAAATCGTATTGGTCTGGATATCAGGTCATCCAAATAGATGGAAAACATATGTGGCAAACAGAGTTACCGAGATACAAGAAGGTCACCTAAATAATACGTGGGGATATGTACCTACAAAGGATAATCCTGCTGACATGGCATCACGAGGTCTAATGCCAATGAGCATTCAAGACTGTGAGCCATGGTGGACAGGTCCTAGTTGGTTAAGGCAGCCAAGCCAAGACTGGCCACAAAATAAGAGCCTTAGCAGAGAGACGTCTTACGAATTAAAGACAGTAAAAGCTCTTGCAATGCAAAAAAACGAAGGGCTCGAAACAATAATTGAGCGATTCTCGTCATACAAACGATTGTTGCTTGTCACTGCACAATGTCTCCGATTCGTCCATAATTGTAGACATAAAGAAGAAAGGAGCATTGGCAGATTGACACCAGCTGACATAGAAACAGCCAAAATAAGAGTAATCCAGCAAACACAACAGCAAGAATTTGAAAATGAATTCAAGCAGTTAAAAGCTGGAGAAAATTTAAATAAAAATAGCAAAATAATAGGGCTTTGCCCATTTTTAGACAAAGATTCAGTCTTGAGAGTAGGTGGCAGGTTGCAAAATTCAGACCTGCCAATCTCAACACGACACCCAGTAATATTACCCAAAGATCATCATTTAACTAATTTAGTGATTGATCACTACCACAAAGAAACTTTGCATGGTGGACCACAACTGGTCCTAAATACCATACGAAGTCAGTTTTGGATCATTAATGGAATACACGCCGTTAAAAAAGGATTCATCTCTGTGTAATATGTGTTAGACATCGAGCTGCAACACAACAGCAGCTCATGGGCAGTCTACCCAGTCCTCGAGTGTCACAGGCATACCCATTTGAGAATACGGGGTTAGACTATGCTGGTCCTATTGATGTCAGAACCACAAAATATCGGGGATCCAAAACTTATAAAGGATACCTATGTTTATTTGTGTGTATGGCAACAAAAGCCATACACATCGAAGTAGTCTCCGACTTAACGTCTGAAGCCTTTCTCGCAGCATTCAAAAGATTTGTTGCAAGAAGAGGTTTATGTGCTAACATATATTCCGATAATGGAACAAATTTTATTGGGGCAAACAAAATTCTTCAGCAAGAATATAAAAAAGCAATCGCTGAAGTAAGTGAACTAGCAGCTCACAGTACTGCAGCCATGGGGATCAAATGGCATTTTATACCTCCTGCAGCTCCACATCAAGGTGGACTTTGGGAGGCAGGTGTAAAAAGTATGAAACACCATTTGCGTCGAATTTTAGGTTCAACAACCTTAACAATAGAAGAATTAAATACATTAGTTATTCAAATAGAAGCATGTCTCAATTCCAGACCGCTGCACGCTATTACTGCGGATCCAGAACAACTGGAAATTCTCACTCCAGGTCACTTTATAATAGGAAGACCCCTACTAGCTGTACCAGAGCCCACCCAAGAAGAGTCAAATATGCACCTTCTAAGACGATGGAAGCTGATTCAGCAACTACGTCAACAATTCTGGAAAAGATGGTCAGCAGAATACTTGACCGAATTGTAGAAAAGACAAAAGTGGAATACACCACAAAATAATATTAATATTGGTCAAGTTGTCGTCATTAAAGATGAAAAACAACCACCAACAAAATGGGTGTTGGGGCTCATTGAAGAGCTACACCCTGGTAAGGACGGCAGAGTTAGAGTGGTGTCTGTAAAAACAGCAAACAATATTTTGCAAAGACCCATTCAAAAAATTTGCCCCTTACCAGTCAATTTGCAATAAAGGTGTAAAGGAAGTAAGTTGTGATGTCCGTAAATGTTTGTATACGTCAAGTTTGATGCATGTATGGGTCCTGGCCATATATTTCTATTTTTAAATATTAACCAAATAATACATAAAACTTTTCCGAAGTATTAAAATAGGTCAAAGGATGGAGATGGAAGACATCTTAGACGTAATGTACGATGGGCTGATGAACGAGCTTGAGACGACGTGGGCAGAATTGGCAGATACTGCAACAGTCGAATGGGCGATCACACCATTGCCTCCGACACCACCGCTGCCAAGTATGCCAGACCTCAACACGCCGCCTAGAGAGGCAGAGTTCCAGTTTAAGATGTCCAATTCACGTGGACAAAGTCATAAGCGACATAAAGGACTTGGACACCTCACCAAAATTGACCACACAGCTACCCCTCAAGACCCAAACTCCCAAAACATCGCTCGAGAAAAAGTATGATGTCTATACGAACGACGGGCAACACATACGCATCGAGTTCGAGGAATTGCAATCAATTCCGTGGGAACGCATCCGCAAATCGAAAAGGATGCGATATAATTTATTTTTAAAAGACGGCGTGTCCATTAGACTACGATTGGTTAAAAACAAAGTCGTCTGGTACAATTATCATTGGCCGAAACCAAAGGTAAGCGCTCGTGCAATTTTTCAAACAAAACATGATCCAGTCATTTGGTTGATGCACAAGGAGTGCATCAACGGGGCCGGAAGTTGTTGCAATTAGCAACCGAAATAAGATTTTATATAATAAAAAATATATAAATATAAAAAAAAAAAATACAAACAATATAGTTTGTAAAAATATAAACCAATATATAAATTTAAAAAATATATAAGAATGCATATACATACCTCCAGTGGACCAATCTGTGCCACTTTTCGAATTTTTACTTACAAGTAAAAAGTATATACGCAGCAGCCAGGCTGTTGAACATTCCTAACATTTACCATAAAGCTGTGAGGTGTTCCAGGTCTTACTATATTTAAACATAGCAGCATGTATACATATACACCAGTCTAATTGAAATCTCATATAAGATTTCGAAAAAAAGACGACCTTTTAAGGAACACCTTGGTAAATTTGAATGTAAACATTCAGCCACTCAAAGATTTAAATTTCTGTCCACGCAAGGACTAGAATATGCTGTAAACACCAGCAAACATAGCTAAAAATTAAAAATTAAAACAAAATCACTAGTTTGACCAAACCAAAAAAAACAACTTTTAAAAAAAGGAATCACTTAGCTTTTCATCTGCAATATCCAGTGCAGGGTTTTGTTGCAGGACGTATATGTCCTCACGAATAACCACAATACAATTCACTTGTACTTTTTATATGATAAAAACAATAAATATAAACTTGAACGAAAACAAAACACATCACGAACAGAAATAAAATTTTCATTCAATGACAAATGTCAAAACCACAACATTTAAATTGTGGCGCCCCCATCATCTCAAAATCGTAAAACTCCCACAGCGCCGTGGTGAACTTGCGCAAAGTTGGAAACAATAGCCAGCAACTAAGCGAAGCCACAGAACAATAGGCGGCAGCTGGCCCCAACCATATAAAAAGGGGGCGATTTCAGAGGAAAAATCACTTGTTGCTCGGTATTTCACCAGCAGAGTCAGCTAGCTGGACCATTGCCACTAGCATTTTTTTCTGCCCACTTGTCCTCAAATTTTTTGTAGGGTTATTCCCACAACCATCTTCACACACAGGTAATAAAATAGAAATTTTTTTGGAATATTACCAGAAATTTTCTATTTAGTAAAAAACAACACCACTGAAATATAGAATAAATTCAAGATTTTGGGATATTACCAAATTAAGAATAGACTTCTATAATTTCAGATATTTTTTCGTCATAAAAAAGGGAAAATATTCTGGGATATTACCAGTGAATTTCTCATTTAAAATTTTTTTTTATATACTGAGATTGGAGAGTTAATTCGCAGTTTTGGGATATTACCAAGCTAAGAATAAAATTCTGCAATCTAAGTTATTTTTGTCTCATCTTTTTTTGTAACTAACTATTCAACAAAGTTGATTTGGGAAATATCCAATTGACTAAGGTTAACGTACAAGGTTTCACAAAACATTTCATTTCGGGATATATTCAAGTGAAGTGTGGCAGGAAACTTAAGTCAATCGGGAAATCATTGGTATTGGGCGATTTCCATACTAATTAGAAATCCCGGTCAATATCTAGGCTAAGTCGGCGGCAAAATCCCTTGGGATATTTCCAGGGATTTTTTTTGCTGATTTGGTTTCGGATTCAGGAAAGGGACAATATCTTGGTATTGAAATTTTCTATTTAGTAAAAAACAACACCACTGAAATATAGAATAAATTCAAGATTTTGGGATATTACCAAATTAAGAATAGACTTCTATAATTTCAGATATATTTTCGTCATAAAAAAGGGAAAATATTCTGGGATATTACCAGAGAATTTCTCATTTAAAATTTTTTTTTATATACTGAGATTTGAGAGTTAATTCGCAGTTTTGGGATATTACCAAGCTAAGAATAAAATTCTGCAATCTAAGTTATTTTTGTCTCATCTTTTTTTGTAACTAACTATTCAACAAAGTTGATTTGGGAAATATCCAATTGACTAAGGTTAACGTACAAGGTTTCACAAAACATTTCATTTCGGGATATATTCAAGTGAAGTGTGGCAGGAAACTTAAGTCAATCGGGAAATCATTGGTATTGGGCGATTTCCATACTAATTAGAAATCCCGGTCAATATCTAGGCTAAGTCGGCGGCAAAATCCCTTGGGATATTTCCAGGGATTTTTTTTGCTGATTTGGTTTCGGATTCAGCAAAGGGACAATATCTTGGTATTGAACCTTTTGGGAGATTTTCAAGGGTTCAATCCAGAAACCAGAATTAGGTCAAAAACAGGTACAGGGATT